>JAASAO010001512.1:0-27895 GCA_017311375.1 Mytilus coruscus | reverse complement strand
AGCTAGCAAGCTAACTAAAGATATTACCTTTAGCTACACACTCATTGAAATCGGCTGTAATTAAACATGCATGGTGGGATTAGAAACAATTGCTTCCCGCCCGGTACATTGATTCCGCAATTTATACAAAATGTACTCTGGTCAACGCTTTACACCCCAATGAATTTACAAAAGCATTTAATTCTTAATTCACAATGCAGCATATATATTCATCCTATACCTAAAATATACATTCTTGCTTGGTTGGCATCACTACTAACCCTTAAGCTAAAATGCATAGTTTTTTGGAATTGGTACTTTCATGACTTTGCGTACAATCAAATATTCTTTTCTTTCTGTCAAATGTATTCAAAATCAATGAAATATTTTATGTTTCCTATTAATATGATACTGCAAAAGACTTTTCGGTCAGACAAACCCTAAAACAGTTTGGTACCAGACTGAAAGTATGATTAAAATTCTTTTCATTACTCTCATAAAATGTGCCATTCAAAGTTTTACATATAAGGGCTGTTCCAGAAAATATTATGTCAACCCATTTGTGGTGCAATCAGAAAACACAATTTGAGATTTAAGTAATCATGTAGTAATTCATTTTTTTACCATAATCTAAATCATACTATAAACAACTAGATGCAAAGTGACAGGAAAATGATTTCCTTTATGTATGACAACTAGATGCAAAGTTGATGAGCAAGTAAGCTCTAAAGACTTGTAATAAATAGTTGGCTATTTTGATACCTGCGTGTTTGTTTATTTTACAAATGTAAATTAACTTACTGTCAATACAATGCTGTATTGAAAAGTCATGTCTACAATATTTACAATATGCATAATATTCCCATATTGATTTTATAAGACAAGGAAACGTAATGGAATATTCTTGACAAAAACGTAGTCCACAATTTTTTTTTTTTTTTTCATTTCAAATGCTTTCTTTAACTATTCAGAATCTAACAAGAAATGGATAAATCAAACTTAACATGTAGAAAGTCCAGATAAACCCAAAAGTGTTTTATATTCTGAATCACTCAAACGCTAACGCTTATAGGATAATTACCTACAATCAAGCGTCAAAATGATCACAACATTATCTAAACAACAAAACGGTTTAGGACCGGAAATGAACGAAGACCCGTAAAAGTAGACTGTTGCCGTAACACTGTAATTTTGGCTTAAAAATCGTAACAGTTACGGACAAGCGGTAATGGTTGGCATATATGCAATGTTTTTAAATATTATATGTGGGTGGTTGTATTTTAAATACCAAATCAAAAGGAGTGTGTTCTAATTTATTTTTATTTTTATGGGTGGTGGGGTTAAAACTAGAGACTCTCAAGAGCCTTGTCGCTCACCTGACTCTACTTTGGTTTTGGAAATCATGTAAAATAGATAAAATTATAACAGATACCCAAATAATGATTGAGGCCAAATTTGGTTTAATATTTGCCCTGAATTAAATAATAAAAATCCTGGTGGCCATCTTAAACAGTTATGAAATCCACAATAAAGAAGCAACACTTCATTAGCACCTCATAAGGAACATTTATGCCATGTTTGGTTTCAAGCCAATCAGTTGTTTTCTAAAAGAAGACATTTGTATGTATTTTCCATAGGGTCCTTTGTCAAACTAAGTCCCCGCTGGAGGCCATCTTAGAAAATGAATCAGCTTTAAAGTAACAACACTTGGTCAGCACCTCATAAGGGACATTCATGCCATGTTTGGTTTCATTCCATTCAGTGGTTCTTAAAATAAGAAATTTGCATGTATTTCTCATAGGATCATAAAGGGGGAACAGTATTTTCTGGAACAGCCCATAAGTTATATAAAATGATCTCTTACAACTGAAAACAAGGTTGGAAGCTTAAACATTTTAGCCTAATTATTTTGTCAACTTCATTACCTGTATTATAGCCATTTGGAGCACCATGTCTCTCAATAAAGAGTCCTGTGTGTATATTCTGATGAATTTTTGAGTTTTGACAGTTTGGAAATAAGGTAAAAGAGTCTTCGTAATGGTCCTTTGCAAATCAAACAGTTTTGCATTTGTTCCTTCAGATATTGATTCTGCTCCAAGAATTGCATTTGCCTATTTAGAAATGAAAAGAATATAATGTTAAGACCCAATTGTCAATGTTGACACATCACTATCAGTCTTGAGGATAACTGACACACCCTACAGCCTAGGTCAATAATTTGTTAATGAATAGAACCAATTACAAGTTTAATGAAATTCATGATAAATTTAATTTTGAGCTTGCAAGTCTATAAGTTTTCAGGACTGATACAAAGACACTTATGATCCACGAATCACTTTTAATCATTTAATGGCAATATTTTGTACATTTGTAAATAAACAGCTGCGCCAGGAGCACATGATAAGCCCGTCGCTTTTCATAGAATAAGTTTCAATAACTTTTCAATGTCATATCAAAATTAATGAAAACTAAAGGGAGGTTATCTGATTAAAATATACCAGTCAACAAAGTTTCATGATGCTCAAAGCTTTGTCTGAAAACTGGAAAATTCCCCTTTTATATGAATAAAATCACATAACTCAGAAATGTAAAACCTTAATTCTAATGCAATTTTATGTAACAGTTTTTTCATTGGCTAAAAGTTACCGTCAAATCCACAGTTGACCAGGCGTTACTAAGGAGGGACCCGCCATTTTGAATTGATGGGTCAACAAATATTCGATTACTACAATATTATCGAAAATAGAATAACACCTACCTCGAATTCGCCGTTTTAATGTAATTTTATTCAAATTTGAATCGTAGAGGTAACGTAATAACCTCCAGTTTGTAAGTTTTCATTTGTATGACGTCACGTTTAGCCATGACGTCTTTGCGCATAAATCATTCATGAAGTTTCATGAATTTGTTTGTATGTCAAATTCATACATTTTTCAATCTTTAACGTATTATTTCTTTTGTAATGCATTAGAATAGGAATAACAGTACTGTAGTTGAAGAGTTGCCACCGTCAATTTTGATTTGACGGTCGCAAATCTCCGTTTACTGTCTCGCTACGCGTCGCCAGTAAAACTGCATTTGCGACCGTCAAATCTACAATTGACGGTGGCAACTCTTCAACTACAGTACTGTTATTCCTTAATTTAAAACCAAAGGGGCTTACATCAATCGATATAAACAATTCACAAAAGTATCATGAAAACTGTTGAAAGCATTTTTGAGTTATTGTCCGAAAACAGGAAAATCCTCTCTATTCAATGAATAAAACCCCTACTAAGGAAACATAGAATCTTAAACTTATAAAAATCGAAAGGAGCTCATATCAATAGATATAAACAATTCAACAAAGTTTCTTGCAAATTGCTGAAAATGTTTTCCGTTATTATCTGAAAACTGGAAATCACCCTTTTTCATGAAAAAATACACCAAAACTTAAAATCTTAATATTTAGAATATAGAATGTGTCCATATACATGAATGCCCCCGTCGACTATAATTTTCTATGTTCAGTGGACCGTGAAATTGGGGTCAAGAGTTTCAAGTTGATTTGACTTCAATTTCATCAAAACTACCTTGACCAAAAACTTTAACCTGAAGCGGGACAGATGGACGAACAAAGGGACGCACAGACCAGAAGACATAATGCCCTCTACTATCGTAGGTGGGGCATAAAACAAAAGGAAGCTTGTGTCAATGCTGATATCAAAATTAAATGTATTAAGGAGGCTCGAGGGTATAAAAATTTCAGAAAAAATTAAACATTCATTTTCATTACAAATTTTATTTATTACCTTAAGTAGTTGTTACTTTATCATATGGTACAAAAACATTCAAAAAATCGATTCGTGTTGGCCCAAGATGACTTTTGAAATGTAGATATCATTGAAAAGCGCCAAATTATCTCCTTTGATACAAAATGCCCATTTTTGGCATTAAAATTGAAATATCTTTTTGACTCATTGGTGACCTATTTTTTTATTATAATTTTCAAATAAGCTGTACTTAAACTGAACTATTGTAAAATTTGAGTGATTTCTGTAATTAAGTTCTTTTTAATTTCGATATTACCTCTATTTCTCCTATTAGTTCAACGGAAAAAGGTACCTTTACAAAATGTATGCTTCTTTCAAGGCAGATTGTGAGCGTAAATGAACGGTGACCCCATTTTTAATTTTATTTTTCTATTAAGTATAAGATAAAGTTCATTTATAGAAAAATATAGCGAAATCCTATATTAAATAAAAATTTGATTTAGACCCTCAAGCCCCTTAAATATAATTCAAATAAGAAATATTCAAACTTACCTCTGCAACTTTTGCCATAAGTCAACAATTTTTGGTTCAATCCACAAAAGTGGAACAAGAATGGTGCATGCTTCACCTGTAAAATTAAAATTATAGAACTTAAAAGACTAATTTCAAAACCTTGATATTTGTAAAAGTTAATGCAGGACGATGGCCATTGGGCAAGGTGATCTAAAACGAGAAAAAGAAACACTTATGAACAACACCAACAAATAGCAACTGCTGAATAACAGGCTTCTGTTTTGCCTGGTTTATTGACCATGAAAATTTGAAACTAGAAGTCTTATAAGCATGTTAACCCTAGTACTGCAGGACGTCAATATAGTGACGACCTATATAACTTTACTCTACTGTCGGTCGTCGATATATTGATAACTTCAGGTAGGTTCATTCAGTGTCGGTCGTCGCTATATTGACTTTCTATATAAGGTAAAGGTTTGAGTTCTAGCCAATCAAATCACGCAGCTATTCTTATTTTTAGTCAATATTAATCAGAAGAAGGATTTCCCGTGAAAGATGTTTTCATTGTTTGTTTCAGCATTCCATTCTAAAATTATTTTGATGACAAAGTTGACCCGTAGTTTGTTTACATTAGAGTTTGAAACAATGGAAGTCGTCGAAGAAGTAGCGGACGGGATGCGTTTTATAGCAAGTAGACCCTGAAAATCATGATTTTGTTGAAAAATATTTCTAAATGATGATTGTGATAAAGAATTTTATGTTTTGATGAGGATGATCTTGAAAATGATGAAAAATAGCGCCGTCTGAGGACACATGGAAACCTGGATACACGTGGTCCTGCTTTTGATGCTGTAAAGAAGTTAAACTCTGCTGTTGGACAAAATCCAGTGATTATAGATTTCTTTAGTTTAATTATTGATTAAAATTTCATAAATGAATTAGTTGAAGAAACAAACCGATACAATATAAACTTATTTTAGTCGGAAAGGACAATGACATCAGGGTTCGACACTAACGCTAGTCCGCTAGCCCGAGGCTAGTAAAAATTAGGAGGGCTAGTAAAGTTTTCATCACAGTAGTCCGACGGGCTAGTCAAAATTTTGTTTAAAACTAGGATTTTCACAAAATTTTAATTGTCAACAAATCCCAGTTTTTGCTGACCTTTGCTATCTTGTTTGTACAGTTTATTCACGTATATTTTGATTGTCAGACATTTTTAACATGAAAGGTACTTTTGGGGAGGGAAAAACGGAAACAATGATGGTACTTAATACATTGAAAACCATGTGTGTTACAAACGCCGTGATGATTCTAATCAGAAACCTGGATCTCAAAAGTGCTTTCATAATATCAAAATAATAGCATGAATACGAAATTTACATACATTACTATGTATGCCATCACTGTTTGGGAAAAATGTACAACTTATTGGGAGGAATTTTAAGCCATCTTTTTAGTAATTGAGAATTTTCTCTAGGGAAAAAGCTGTATTTCAATGTAATATGAGGCAAAGAATATCACTGAATTATTGTCATAAAACAAAATTATAGGTCTCTGCAAGGATTTGTATACTATACAATTCCTTGGTCTCAGGTAAAATATGCAAATTTTAGGAATAAAATCTTGTCCTGCAAAAAAAAACCTGAAACAACAAGGGAAAAGAAGAAGTCCATGAAGAATTATGACAAAAACAGCAAGGACAAACCTTTCCTCTTTTGTGGGTGTATTTTTAAATCCCTAACTTATCCATCTTCATTAAAGACACAAGTAATAATGATAAGTAAAATGAGGATGATGATGAAGTAATAATCTAAAGGGTCTTCAAAATAAGTCGAACACATTTTAATAAAGATGATTAAAATATAAAAAAATTTTTTGGGGATATTTTTTATTAGCAAACCAGTGAAATTTCATGAAACAAAACATGTTCAAAACCCTCTGGAAATGCTCCAGAACACAGGATTTTGCTTCATCTGTATCAAAATTTTCTGGGGGGGGCATGCCCCAGACCCTCCTAGATAGGGTCGTGCCACAGGCACGACCGTCCCGCGCCAAGCTAGTGAATTAACAAGAGGACTAGTAGAAAAATAATTTCACTAGCCCTGCAGGCTAGTACATACATTTAGTTAGTGTCTAACCCTGGACATTGAGACCACACTCATGGTTCAAATTCAAATTACCAGCCTGAGGGTTGACTTGAAGTGGTTTTTCATGAAATAATGAAAATATAATATAATAAAATGCTCCACTGGGTGCAGCTTGATACGACTGCAGAGGTCGAACCCTGAACAGTTGGGGCAAGTATGGACACAACATTCAAGCTTGATACAGCTCTGAATTTGGATTGTGATTAAATATTTGACACAGCATAGGTTTCTTACACAGAATGAATGTGGTCTAAGAACTTAAAAATTTTTAGTTTACCTATTATTGTCCAATATCCAAAATCTAAATACATGGTTAGATTCAGCATATCAAAGAACCACAAGAATTCAATTTTTGTTAAAATCAAACTAAGTTTAATTTTGGACCCTTTGGACATTAATGTAGACCAATTTGAAAACGGGACCAAAAATTAAGAATTTAAATACATGGTTAGATTCAGCATATCAAAGAACCCCATTATTTCAATTTTGATGAAATCAAACCATATCATTATTATTTGCTTTTAAATATAAATCAAAATTCTAATATGACGTTCTTCTTTAGCTTTGGGTACAAAGCCATGTTCTAATTCAATAGAACATGGGCTGCAGCGTGATTGACGTCACAATTGAAATTGCAACGTCAGATGAATTTTGAACAACGCCAGAGATCAAAATGGACATTTTGTTGGTGTTGCTCGCTAGGAAATTAAATAAAAACAGTCTAAAAGTAAGTTTAAATGTTTCTGTTCTTTTTAAATTGATAAACTGTTGATTTTCTATAACGTTTTGGTTCATCAAATCAAAATGGCGACATTTCGAGCGTCTACTATATGTCCGCTTGAAGTACAAAAGTTCAAAATATTCCTATTAGAATCGAAATAATTCTATCATGCCATGCTCTATGCTCATTTAACATGGGTAGGCATTATATTTGTAAACATTTAATACCTCGCTAACGCCGGTATTAAGATATTAACAAATATAATGCCTACCCATGTTAAATGAGCATAGAGCATGGCATGATAGAATTATTTCTTAAATAACCAACTTAAAATGGAAAATTTTAAAGAAAAAAAAAGGAAAAAAGGAAAAGAAAAAAAAAGGAAAAAAATCCCCCAATTTTTGAACTCCTTATGATTCATCACCCCAAACTCAATCCCAGCCTTCCTTTGTGGTATGGTACCTTGCAGTACAATTTCAGAAAGATCCATACACTTATACACTTGAACACATGTTATTGTCTGAAACTGTAAAATGCTTGTTTTTGGCCCTTTTGACCCCAAATTTCTAAATGTTTGGGGCAATTACCCCAAACTCTAACCCAGCTTTCCTTTGTGATATGGAACCTTGTAGTACAATTTCATAAAGACCCATACACTTACACACAAGTAATTGTCTTGAAACTAGAAAATGCTTGTTTTTGCCCCTTTTGGCCCCTAATTCCTAAAATTTTGAGGCCATTACCCCAAAATCAATCCCAGCCCTCCCTTTGTGGTATGGTACCTTGCAGTACAATTTCAGAGAGATCCATACACTTGAACACAAGTTATTGTCTGGAAACTAGAAAATGCTTATTTTGGCCCCTTATTCCTAAACATTTTGGGCAATTACCCCAAACTCAATTCCAGCTTTCCTTTGTGATATGGAACCTTGTAGTACAATTTCAGAAAGACCCATACACTTACACACAAGTCATTGTCTGGAAGTTACAAAATGCTTATTTTGGGCCCCTAATTCCTTAACTGTTGGTACCATAACCCCAAAATCAATCCCAACCTTCCTTTTGTGGTATTGAACCTTATGGTAAAATTTCATAGAGATCCATTCACTTAAACTAAAGTAATTGTGCGAAAACCAATGTGTCTGGACGACGACGCCAACGTCATACCAATATATGACCACAAAATTTTTTGGTCGTATAAAAACAGCTATTTGTCTTTTAAGTGCTAATTAAATAAGATAAACAAATATTTTTAATGATCAAATAAATATAAATAAATTTGGTGTATTTACTGTCTTCTGATTGGTTAAAAGTATTACTTTTATTATCAATGTTGTCAATTTTATGGCGCATGCCCACTCTGACGTTGTATATTCATACGCCAACATGTGTGTACGTTGTTATTGTTAATATAAATAATGTAAAAAGTTCTTTGAGTCTTATTTTTGATAGAAATTTATTTATAATGAATGGCAATAATTTATTTTGAATTTATTGAACCATAAAATTAATTTTGACTCTTCACATTTTACATAATCCGCTTGCGGATTATTCAATGTGAAGAGTCAAAATTAATTTTATGGTTCAATAAATTCAAAATAAATAATAGCCATTCATTAAAAACATAATTTTTCTACTCTTATTTGATTTAACTAAATAATTTCATAATCCACCGTCACTTTTTTACACTAAGAAATTTTGCATTCAATTCTGCAAAACAAATACATTCAATGTTATTTTCTAAAATGTTAAGAAATTAAAGAAAATTAACAAAACAATAACATGGTGTAAAACTGATAAATTTCTCGAAAACAACTCGCACAATGAAATGCAGAGGCTAATTAGCATCATGGCACTGCAGTGAATTGATAATCTATTTATAGCTGGCAGTACTAGGGTTAAGATAATCTAAGTTTATACTGAAAACAACACATAAACCTGACATCATGAATGTCAAAACTCTAATAGCCTCACACATATTCAAACAACCTTATTCAGTCATGTGATCTAGAACAACCAAGTGATGAATAAAGCTTCCAAGAATATACAACATCTATTCTTTACAAAAAAGTCAGGATTTTAGATATTTTCTTTAAATCTAAACACCATACTTACAAAATTTTTAAAATCTTTTCCTTGCAAAGAGTCTGTATATTTCAGAAGAGATCTTGAATGTAAATTCTCTCTAGTATCCAGTTGCTCAATACACACTTGGAGCATTTTCTCTTGGTGTTCATTTAACTCCTTCAATGTATGTTTTAATAAGATCTTTACTTCACCAAGATTTCTGTTATGCAGTAGATCTAAAGGCATGTCACTGAAAAAGGTATAAAGAGTTGTACTTTGGGGCAAATTCAGCTGTTATCCACTCATCTTTATCATCGATACTAAATTGTACATATGAGCAGTTTCAATGTAAGGGCTGTTCCAAAATTGATGCAAATTTTATATTATTTGGTGGTTGGAGTCTAAAAGAAATGCCTCTAATGCATTTAATTCTATGACAGTGCATGGCTTAATCATCTGGAAATGCAATTTTTATGCTTTTGTAAGAATAATAAGTGAAATGAAAATTTTATATCATTAGGGATTTGAGTCTTAACCCTTTCATTGATAGCCGGCCTGACAGAAGCTACTCTGAGACGATGGCTTCCTGGCTATTATGACACAAGTGGGAGATCTTCATATTAAATATCAATAAAAACTTTTCTGTAGTTATTTAAGTCTTCATAATATTCACTTACACCATGGACACAGTTTTGTTAATGTTTTGATCATTTTTCTTCATAAAAATCAAAATTTGCAAATTTTCGGCATTAGATAGATGAAATTCTCGAAATTCAACTTTTGACCCAAAATCGTAATTTTTTAACCCAAAACGGCAAAAGTTTGAAAAATTTAACAAGGTTGTACAAATTCCTTACACTGAACGATGTCCATTCCAAGTGTTTTTGTACATAAAACGGCATTTTATGTCAAAAAAGTATACTAGTCTGGCTTCAGGTCTTCCATATTCTTTAAAAAAATGTTCCCTTATTTCAAATTCAAGTAAAATCCGTAAATTTCATCTGATTTTGACACGGTTTTCAACAAACTGAAGCCCATGTTTACACTTTCATCCGGGTATTCTACAAAGAAAGAAAACTTGTGTTTCCAATATTTTAGCGGCAAATGTAAAGAGGTATTCCAATCCCGGTAAACCGGGATTCGTCGCGAAAGGGTTAAAAAGTGGCTCCTGGGGCATTCTGGGCCCTTTATAGAAGACTTGTAATTATTTGTTATCCTTAAACTGACCTGATCATAAAATTAGAATGCAAACTAATTGAAGTATGTTTTATTATAGGATCAAATGGCTTTTTAAAGGGAACTTATTGCTATAAACTGGACCAATTTACTCACAAAGAAAAGTCCTAAAAGGATTTTAATGATATATGTTGATGAGTATCTTGGTCCAGATTATACAGCAATAAATTCCTTTAAATTAAACTAGTTTAATCCTAATGATTTTTTTTAAATTGGAGATGAGGATTTTAATTTTCCCACTCATAACCTCTATCACATGACATGTATAAAATTCTACATTTATTTCCTTAATTGGCCTGGCACATGAATATATTTTTGTTTGACGCGAATAAATAAAATTTGCTATCTAAAAATATACTACAAAATATCTTATCAATCAAATGAATGTTTTGTTTATCATGTTTATTATTTAATTTAACGATCAAAATGAAAACATATCATTTTAAACGACGAGCCTGTTTGTGTTATTGTTGTCACCATCTTGTTTACATTGGTTACAGAAAGTAGTTTAGTTAACATCTCTATCAAAAATAAATAACATCAAGAGCCACAACCAGAAGCAGTCTTGACCAATCATATAAATGTATTCCTAATATTCAAATCATATAAGAATTATCAAACAGGAAATCTCCATTCACTGGCAACGTTTTGTAATTATACTGTACTTTGTTAGTAGGGAATACGTGAACCAACAAATTAAAACACTTTAGTTTGAGTAGGAATGAATTCTTATACCTGAAAGGATCAAATCCATCTGCTTTGAACAGGCAAGTAACAGGTCCTGGTTTGTATCCTGTTGACATACCTAGATGTTTTACATTTGTGTGTGGGGTTTCATCATTTAGCACCTGAATTGTTTCCTCAGCTTTTGAAGTGTTCTTTGTAT
This sequence comes from Mytilus coruscus, assembly GCA_017311375.1. NCBI lineage: Eukaryota > Metazoa > Mollusca > Bivalvia > Mytilida > Mytilidae > Mytilus > Mytilus coruscus. The sequence goes on along the minus strand of JAASAO010001512.1, from coordinate 16,594 downwards.
GCCAATTTGGTCTTTATTCTTAACATCATACTGAAACATTCAATGACAACCTTAAAATTTTGCTGTAACCTTTTAATATGAATCTTTCATCTGACTTTACTTTGTAGCTATATATATATATATATATATATAGTGTGTGAAACCTTTTTTTTGGAACTCGCCATCTTAGTCGGACATTATTGTATGTAATAAACATTTTAGAATATCTTCAAAGTTGCTACTACTGTTGTCCATAATCATTTTCAATATTTAGGCTATGAGGAAAACAAATATTGTTCTGCAATGTACACAAAAGATTATTTTGCTGACTTTTCTTCCTTTCATGTTATTTAAAAACTGGATTAATAAGCAATGTACCACTTAAAAGATTGTTCTGGTTACCTTTTCCTTACAACTGTCATCGAGCCAATCAGAACACATGTAACATTATGTGTATCATCTGGGTTTCTGTTTCAACAGAAGTCAAGATAACAGTCTAGATTTTGCGGAAATAATGTTTTATTAAAATCTTTTGCTGGCTTGATTCAGTCGCCACAGAAAAGTCACTTGCCACAAGGGCGAGTTCTATCGAATCTGGACTCGCCAAATTCGATTCTTACTACAATAGGCGAGTTGGCGGCGTAGGTTTCACACACTGTATATATATATATGTATAGCTGACAGTCAGGGATACTACTTGTACAAGTAATTTTAATTTATTTGTAAATATTAATATACTTATATAAGTAAACTTGTAGGATATATTTTTGGTCTTTTGGAAAATGTTGTTTGTGCTGTATTTAGACCCTCTAACAAGAAATTTATTTTGCATGCACACGTAGAAAAATTGCGGTTTTATCCAACGCGATCATAGGTTTGAACGTTGTTTTCAATTTAGACTTGTTTATATTTTTCATTTGGGCTTGTATTATATTTGCCTTGGGTTTATATGATCCATTCGTTCTATTTTGACTCCTCAAAATTCAAGAGTCTATCCTAAATTGAGGTAAATTGTATGGCTTTCCAAATACCGTTTCGATTCCTAACATCACTGAAGAGACATTAATTGTCGAAATCCGGATATGGTGTACAAAAACCTTTACACCTTTTGTTTGCGGTATATCATCTTTTCCGCAAGTTTATTGTTTTCTGTTTAGTATTAAATTTATAATTAAGATCCATTTATTACATCGGTGATCCGTTTATTTGGCAATCGCCAATGGCAGTCAGCAGGGTTTAAGAACATTTGTTGTTCGACCTGTTAGTCAAATGCGTTTTGTTAAAATATACTTTTCACTTTTTGGTCTTTTGGAAAATGTTGTTTGTGCTGTATTTAGACCCTCTGACAAGAAATTTGTTTTGCATGCACACGTATAAAATTGCTGTTTTATCCAACGCAATCATAGGTTTGAACGTTGTTTTCAATTTACACTTGTATATATATATACATATATATATACTTATACAAGTGTATTTTAATTACTTGTATACGTAAATTATTTTTGGCTGAGTTATGTCACTTGACATTCAGATTTTTTACTTATACAAGTAAAAAGTCATCCGATCTTCATGAATTCTTGTTTTTAGGACTTCTTTGCTCTAAAAGAACTTTTAATTGTCTGTCCTTTGCAGATGTCTTTACTAATCATTAAAGTGCGTGTACTTTCGTGGACAATGAAAATCTCATTTGTCTGTTATCTTCAGAACACAGCTCATTTACAAGCCCTTTAATTTTGAAGGCCTTGTGCAATCAGTTTCTTTGTTGAATTAATGAGATGAAACATTGAACTCTTATAAAAATTAGTTAACCTGAGAAAAATTATAAAAGGTATGTTTTTATCTCAAAACTTGTGAATTTTGTGGGATTGTAAAAACAAACTTATACAAGTAAAATTTTGAGAAAATTAAGGATAGATTATTCAAACATTATTATTAACTTATATAGATAGATACCTACCACATCTTATCTTTGTATTATCCTGCAATCTATTAAGCTTTATGCAGGATAAAGATTTTCAGATTTTGACAACAAATATATAAATACATGCATATTTTTCTTTTAAGCAAGGTCAGTGTTCCAGCTAGGATTTCAAAAGGGCAGGGTGCAGGGTGGTAGTGTTTGAAGGCACTTAATTTGAAAATCATTGGCAGCCAATCAGCACCATTTTAATAAACCAATTTATTTTTGTGGATACTTTATTTCATGTCCAGCCCTTTTCATTCAATCTTGCAGCGATTTATTTTGTATAGTTTTCTAATGCATGTAATCGTCTAAATGTATTTATATAAGAAAAGAGCCAAGTTTTACATATTTGCGCTGATTTCTATTATTTTCTATTAGCAAAAATTAATTGCTCAGGGAGAATTGTTTGGTTTACAGAAAGTGGAAACCAAGTGAAAAATCTAAATTAATTCCTATAGTAAACCTGTAACATAGTATTTTCACAAAGATACATAAAATTAGAGGTTCACAGAAGAGTGGCAAGCAAATGTAATACATACTATACAAATACGGCAATTCTGTTGTGCTGCAGGTCCTTTAAGTTTACATGCAGAAACTGCCATCATGTTATCAGTCTCAACAAGAGCTAATTGGGAGGTAACAAGTACTTCCTTCCTTGAAGGACATCAAACATTATTTTACCATTTCTGAAACATAATAAAATATTTTAACAGCACAGTAAAAAAAAAACTGTCCTTCAATTAGCAGGATTATGATTCAAGTTTCAATTGACATAAAACATTTTTCAAATTAAGAAGCATATTAATAATTTTAGAAGCGAAATATATTCAAATTGAAAAGAATTAGTTGAACAGTCGTAAGTTCTCACATGTAAACAACTTACAGTTCATTCATTTTATAAGCATCCTAAAGAATATTAAACCTGCAGTTTAAAAACTGTAGGGGAGATAGCCGGATAAACCATGATATCTTTATGCAACTAGTACCAAACAAGCATGTGTCAATAGTACATGGATGCTCCACTCGCACTTTAATTTTCTATTTTCAGCGGACCATGAAATTTGGGTCAAAACTCTTAATTTGGCATTGAATTAGAAAGATCATAATATAGGTAACATTTGTACTAAGTTTCAAGTTGATTAGACTTCAACTTCATCAAAACTACCTTGACCAAAAACTTTAACCTGAAGCAAGATGGATGGACCCACAGACCGAAAACATAATGCCCATAAATGGGGCATATAATAAAAATGACAAAAGACAAATTAATACCTTGAAATTTGAAAATAAATCAAAATCCTGTTGATGTGCACACCTCTATTATGTGCTGAACATCCTATAAAATATTAAATCTGTAGCTCAAAAATTGAAACTTTATGCAGCTAGTATTAAAAATAACCAAGTCCAATTTAATACATTTTGGAATATTTTGAAAAAAAAAAATTTTGTTGACATGCACACCTCTATTATGTCTAGAAACATCCTACAAATTATCAAAGGTGTAGCTCAAAAACTGTAGGAGATAACCAGACAAAACATGCATGTATCCAATATCTGGATGGACAATGGTAAATCAATTATAAATAACATTTGTCGAGGGGCTTAAAATCACAATCCTGTAGACATGCACACCTCTATTATGTGTAGAAACATCCTACAGAATATTAAAGCAGCATCTCAAAACTGTATGAGATAGCTGGACAAACCATGTACCGTAGAAAGGCTTGTATAGTTAGCACTGGTACATAGTCCGCACCCCTTCTCCACCGAAATTTAAGGTAAAAAACTTTTGTAACTGTTAAAAGGTCTAATGAAACTCCGGTAATTTCAAATCCTGTGCGGTCGTTTGCGGTATTTTCTTGGAAAAACCTGTTTTCCATCATCAAACAGAAGCTGAAACTGCTTGTAAATAATTCTAGAACGCTTCATGATTGTTAAAATAAGTTTAATTCACTTAAAAAACAATTTAGAAACTTGTGTATGTTTAAACAGGAAGTTTAAAAAGCACGTGTAAAAGAAGAAATTAACCGGTGAGAGTCGAAATCCGTACATAACAGATATCACTATAATACGACTTTGAAAGTAAAACAGTTCCATCCTTTTGTAAAACAGTCTTTAATATATCTATCACATTAATGTTTGAAGGGTCTTAAGCTAATACAAACCATATTAGTCAGTATGAAACACCAAAACGGAACGAACAATAACCGATTACGTTTTGTAGTTTACAAATTCTAAGCTGGTTTACGGTTGTCTTTTTCACTATGTTTGTATCGTTTCAATCAAGCAGATACCAGTTTATTTCAACCAATGCATTGAAAAGAAACGAGAAATTTGTAATGAAAGGTTTAGTTTTTATATTTATCAGTATTAATTTGATATTGAATAGAAATAACTTATTAATATGGATGAGTTAAAATTATTAGTTCGAAAAATGATAAGAGCGCCTCTACAATATCAATAACAAAGATGGCGGAACGTAAACAAACCACCTCGCCGCGAAATTGAAATTTTATCTTATTTCTTGCTTATTGTACTCTATAGTCCGCACCCGTCTGGAACGTCCAATTTTGGAGAATAAAACCGTGGACTATACAAGCCTTTCTACGGTATATATATAAGGACGAAAGGACAAAGAGACAGACAGGGTAAATTAATATTCTCTTGACATTTTGTTGAGGGGCATTAAAACATGTTACCTGCATAAATCGTTGATATCATCAATTATTGGTTTACCAATATCCATGATTGATACTTTATTGGAAACAGTCAAGAAATGATGATAATGTTTTTGCTGTTTGTATCTGTTAGGAAGACCTGCCATCTGGACTGTCCACAAATGGTAAGGATTCCATTTGCGAGATTTGTTACCACTAGTATCATCTATGAACACATTGACAGGCATATGTATGACAGGTCTACCTCCAGCATTTTCTTTCAATATAGCTATATTTTCCTGCAATCAAATAATTGAAAATTGCCAATAGTTACCTAAACAGTTGAATTAACTTTATATATAATTAGTGAGAATGAAGTTAATGTTTATTTTCCAATCAAATTCTAGTATATTATAATAAACAGACTGAAACAGACTACCTACCTGTTGTTTACAAACATCAAAAGAAACATAACAAGCAAGTTGATCAAAGGTTTGCTTTGCATGCTTTTATAGAAAAGCTGTCACAGCTGTGAATTTGAACTTTGTTACCTCAATTGTTTACTCGGTATGAATTGAACAATATAAAAGAGATACATCAGTGATGTCGTCAAAAGCCCGCAGCCGGCTATTTTCACCGGTAATTGTCCTTTCCCATGGCTATTTTTGCATGAGTTAAAAAAAGAAGAAGAGTAAACGATAATCAGATTATTAAAAATAATTGTTCCATTGAAATTATCAGCTTTAACGATAAAAGTCGCGATAAACAAAGATGTAAAATCAGTGTTTACCTTTGACTAAAAATAGTTCACGTAAATTCAGGTCACTGATTGGTCGTCTATTTAAATTGGAAAGTATTGTATGTTTGTAAAGATAACAAGAGAGACGTTCCGATGGTCATTAACAATAAGATCAATATACCCTTTTCGGTTTTGGCTTCAAGAAAGCGAAGAAAGTCAAAGAAGATGACATTATCATGTTATGAAATGATATCAGTCAAATAAAAGAAAGTATAATATATAATGTTGTTAAGAATCTGGAAAACAGTACCTTTTGTAGTTCCTTTTCAAAACCCACGTGGTGTCCAGAGAATGAAGGTCAAAACGAAAGTAGAATATTGTCGACCACAAATAAAATAACATTAGTTCAAAATGATTTTTAGTTTCCTTAACTTACTAAACAGTTTACAAAAAAAGAAAATCAGAGGAGATATCAATTTTATGACAATGCTTTTGAAATATGTGTACAAGTCTTTTGAGAAAAAGGGGTCATTAGTTTACAAAGTACGTAGTTACGCAAAATAAATCGATCAAGATATTTAATAAATTCGATTATAAGGCCAACTAAAATTAATTAGATTTTCATCCAGATTTTTGAAAAAATGGGGCGGTGGGAGGATTTTATTTTAAAATTTTATTTCCTCCTAAACCATTTTGTGACGTGTTGTTCATATACAAGGGTACAAATAAGCTTATATCATGTATATATAAGGAATTCTACATTTTATTAAAATTCTTAAATCAATATTTCTGATTGGCAACCATTGTTCTACATGTGATTGCCGCATTAGAAACCGATTTTCAGTAAATAGCAAAAACGTGGAGAAAGGTTTTTTAGACTTCATAGATCATTTTTTTGCTTTCTAAGCAATGATTTGTAGTGCCCATAAATGAAGCATATGCATTGGTATGCAACAAAAATATTATGAGTACAGAGTGAAATGAAAACTCAAACTGTGTTGAAAATACTAGGGTACATGCTTTTAAGATTCTTATGCAAGGTGCAAATATAATTACAATGTAAAACATAAACTGAACCAAAAGAAAAGTTGTTTAAGACTCTATTGAAGGGCTGGGGACAGAGAGTGTTTGCTGTCAACAAAACGACAGCCTTGGGGTAAATCTCAGCCATGGCTATAATACATTTTGTATGTTGGCCGACTCTTTGTACTCAATATAACGTCATAAATTGCACAAGTTCGCTTGTGTGAATTACTTTATTCCAGTCATGTTTTGTACCAATGTGTTCTACGATTCTTGCGCTTTGGATATCATTCACAGTCCAAATTTCCTGACACAAAGTCATTGTAAGAATAAAAATCCACGGTTTTCTGTTCACTGAAATTTGTGACATACCACGATTACCGTTCTTGGACACCGCCAATTACTCGTAACCTGAATATTTCATGTCCTTCTAGTAATCAATCTATATTCTCAGAAGATAAAGTTGTCATTATTGAGCAGAAGAATATGTCGACTTATATTACTCAAGAAATACGAAAATGAAATTTGAAAAGGAAATTTAAATGAAACGAAATTATCGGCAGAAAATTCAACCACCATGCTACTAATTTTAATTAATCATTTACATTATCTTCATTAAAAATGATGTTTTCAATGGTCTGAATAAGGGTCCAGGAGACACCTAAAATGCAGGATTTTGCACCATTTTTAAAAATTCTGGGGCCCTTGAGTGGGCCCCAGACCACCGACCGTAGGGCACAAGCAGGCTCGTCGTTGCGGACGGCTGTGCCGTCCCCATTTACTAGCCAGCTACTTCAGAAATTAAACCTGCTTCATAAAACTTACTGACACCACTGTACGTATCGCCTTTATTTTATCGTAAAACCAAACATTGTAGCGCCTCTTCCAAATCTCACCACTTCTCCCTTTGATACTGTCAAGTAGTGTGAGCCCTGAGATGATGGTATAATTAGTAATTAATTACCAATTGTTGAGACAATACACCCACTCACAGTGACATCCTCCCCAATACCAAAAAAAAACAAGAATGTGTCCATAGTACACAGATGCCCCACTGGCACTCTCATTTTCAATGTTCAGTGGACCATGAAATTAGGGTCAAAACTCTTATTTGACATTACAATTAGAAAGATCATATCATAGGGAACATGTGTACTAAGTTTCAAGTTGATTGGACTTCAACTTCATCAAAAACTACCTTGACCAAAAACTTTAACCTGAAGCGGGACAGACGGACGGATGGACGCACAGACCGAAAACATAATGCCCTCTACTATCGTAGGTGGGGCATAAAACTTACAAAACATCACAGCCATTATTGTACCCAGTAATTCCAAGATCTTCAAAACTGCACACACACACGCACACACAATGTGTTGAACAGAGAACTGTTCTGTTTAGTTGCAAGTGGATGTAACTATAAACTAGAGCCTGTGTAGCATACCTGTTATCTTTTTAAATAAAATTGATACATTATACAATGGAACAATAATAATTCTAATGCTTTATTCCTAACAATTATGGTTTCCAAAAACTTTAACCTGAAAAAGAGTTGAATCACACAATCTCATTCTCATGTTCAATGAACCATGAAATGTGGACCAAAACCTAAATTTGCAGTACTTTTTAGAAATTCCCAATCATAATGACTATGTATGCAAAGTTACAAATGGATGCAACTATAACTTTATCATAAACTACCTCGACCAAAAACTTTAACCTGAAAAAAAGGTGTTTCACACAATCTCATTCTCATGTTCAATGAACCATGAAATGTGGACCAAAACCTAAATTTGCAGTACTTTTTAGAAATTCCCAATCATAATGACTATGTATGTAAAGTTACAAATGGATGCAACTATAACTTCATCATAAACTACCTCGACCAAAAACTTTAACCTGAAAAAAAGGTGTTTCACACAATCTCATTTTCATGTTCAATGAACCATCAAATGTGGACCAAAACCTAAATTTGCAGTACTTTTTAGAAATTCCCAATCATAATGACTATGTATGCAAAGTTACAAATGGATGCAACTATAACTTCATCATAAACAACCTCGACCAAAAACTTTAACCTGACATGGGACGAACGGACGGACGAACAGACGAACGAACGAACAGACGGACGGATGCACAGACCAGAAAACATAATGCCCCTACTACTATCGTAGGCGGGCATAAAAAGATAATTTGAATTCATAATATACAAGACAATTACATTAATTATTTAACATGTCATACAACAGTGACACTGACAATGAAACAAGCTAACCTAACACCAAAAGCACAATAATTTTGTATCTTCCTGAGTTTGAAATATTTCAAGTAAAAGTAGGACCTGGAATTTAGGTTATGGACCTTTCAGTTTGAGTGTCAAAGGTCCTGGACCTTCCAGTACCAAATGTTAATTTGAACCGCTGTCTCTCTGTCCTTTGTTAAATCTTGAATCTTTTTTTAAATTTTAGTTCCTTTATGTTTTGGGAGTGAGTTTAGTGCGACATCAATTTTCCTGACCTAGTATACATTTTTTAAGGGGCCAGCTGAAGCCCGCCTCAAGGTGAGGGATTTTATTGATGTGTTGAAGAGCAATTGGTGGCCTCGGCTGTTTTCTGCTCTTTAGTAGGGCCGATGTCTCGACTTTACACATTCCCAGTATCCAGACATGGGGTCAATTACTTTTGAAAGTAATTAATTACATGCAATTACAATTATGAAACCTTCAATTAAATTACACATTACATTTGACTTCTTTTACCAATGTAATTAATTACTTTTCAATTACTTGGTAAATGTAATTAATTACTTCAATTACTTTTCAAAGGAAAATTTAGATAAAATATTGAAAACATGCATTTTTCTATGATATAGATATAAGATGTGGTATGAGTGCCAATGAGACAACTCTCCATCCAAGTCAAAATTTATAAATGTAAACCATTATAGGTCAAAGTACGGTCTTCAACACGGAGCCTAGACTCACACCGAACAGTAAGCTATAAAGGGCCCCAAAATTACTAGTGTAAAACCATTCAAACGGGAAAACCAACGGTCTAATCTATATAAAAGCGAGAAACGAGAAACACTTATGAACCACATCAACAAACGACAACTACTGAACATCAGATTCCTGACTTAGGACAGGTGATATGTACATAAGTATCATACATTGCTTTATAGTAATAACAATTAGAACATAGAATGATGTTTCTGACATATATAACAGTTTTCAACTTATACTAGTATGTACATTTCTGTATTTTCACAGTTGAAAAACTTGTCAAGTTATAGTAATTTTAGCATTCTACCATTACATTTACATCATCAATTTTTCAAATGTTCAATCGACCAGTCTGCACCTTTTGGGCCGATTCAAAAGAGAGCCCTAATTTTAATATTTTGAAATATTTTTTATTTTGATCACAACTTATCAAAATTATTTTCCTAAAGAAATTATTTAGAAAGCCTGACTTTAAAAAAAAAAAAATATACTCTAGTTTTAATCACAATTAATTGATTTAAAAAAATCTTTCCAAATTTAAATCTAAGATATAAACTATACACAGAATGAAAAGATATTTTAATTTTATTGATGGGTACTGATTTTTAGCTTATCCTAGACATTGCTCATTATATATGACACTATATAAGGTTTCAATTCCATATGTTGTATTTAATGTTGCATTAGAAAATTAAGTAAACATATTTCTACTGAACCAATGGAATTGAATTTAAGGTTTATACACCTTTTCTTTATGACTTACCATTTTGAATCCTCAATTTTGCATTCTATTGCAGACAATGGGATAGTACACCATTCTTCAGATCTAAAAAAAAACCAAAAACAACATTCAAACTTGTAAGACTAAATAACAAAAGGCTCATGAGAGCGGATGTCGCTCACTTGTAATTTAAGTTTCAGGCATTTGACATATATGTAATTCTTACTTTGCTGAACAATTTTGGCATTTACGCTTTCTCTTTTTATAACAATATTTAAGATAATACATTATTACATAACTCAAAAGTTTTAAATTTCCTAAAATGAACTATTTCTGGACAGTAACCCAACAATAAGTTGTCCTATTGTTCTGAAGATTACTTGACAGGTAGATCTAAACCTATTTAAACACTTTCACCTATGTAAGTTTTGCTCTTACTGCTTTAGTTTATGAGATGACAGCCAAAAACTTCATTTGACTCATATGTTCTAGTTTTAAAACTGTTTCCATGTTTTAAATGGACCAAATCCACCAATATTATCTATAAACTAGATCATTGTAGATACCCATATGAACATTAATGTTATTTGGCCAAGTAGTCTCGGGAGACGATTCTTGAAATAATTTACAACTATAACAGTCTACAGACACCAAGTGATGGCATAAGCTCACATAGATAAAAAGGTATGAAAATGAAGGTACAGGTCCAACTTCAGTTAATAGTACAGGTCTTTAACTTCATTCTAAGAGCACAAACTTTACTCATGTTTACTGAACAATAATTATTTTTGTTCAATCATGTTTTCTATAGTTATCAAAATATCAATCATTACATATCCAATAGTTTATCTGCAAATAAATCATAAAAGATTGACAAAAAAAGTTTGTACTACATCTATAACAAAGTAGATCTTGGATGTCGGTAGATTTTAAATGAATGAAACTTAAACAAATTGTATATGGAATGAACACATTTGAATACATCACAAATATTTTTTCAATCCATGTTGTTGTTGGTTCATTTCTGTCATATTTGTTTTTGGTTGCCTATAACTGCTTATATCCATTTTTTTTATAACTTTGGTGGATTATAAGTTTCTCATTGTTTTTATATAAATGGTTTAGATAATACACAGATCTATCAAAATGGGATATTATATATTATTTTGTTTTTGTGTATATATCTAAACTGAATCTTATAACTCTTTGACACAGAATATGGAAAACATTTTAATGCCTACTTATACTTACACAATAGGAATTTCCATGAATAAATCCTGGGATGCATCATACTCTAAATGCATATGGACATCAACGAATAAGGCATCTCCATCTTCCTATTTAAATATTAAAGGAGGATTCAACATATTAAATTGTGTGCCATGTGTACAATTGTTCAGTTGTCAAATACCCTCTATATGTATACAGTAAACAAGAAGTTGATAAACAATATATGTGAAATTAATCACACAGTATAGCAGTCACGTTGAATACAAAATTTCAAGTAGCTCTGATTCATACAATGTAGTTCCTAATAGATATGACAAAAATCTCATTTATGGCAGTAATGTCACTAATGTGTAAGAAGAAATAAGTTTACAGGAAGGTTAATTTTGTTGTTACTTGAATAGACAGAAAAATATAACAGTCATTGGAATCGATCAGATTTCCTTACAATTTAATTCCAAAATTTAGTAAATCATGATAAAAATGTTCATGACGCCACGGTTACATGACAAAATTATGTCTATGAGCTGATAGACAAAACACTTTCAGCCAATCAGAAGATGTCTTACATCCAAAATTAAATTATTACAATATCTACAAAATTTGACCTGTTTGTAGATCTTGCCCTGCTGATCATTTTGTTTATATTAGAAGGTTCTATTCATAATAATTAAATTTTTATAATAAGCACAGGGTTTGAAATTAGCAAGGGCCCACTCGCCAATGGCCCCTAAAATTTGGTGTGGGCTACTTAAATATCTGCTTTTCTTGTATAGGACTATATATGGGCTACAAAATTAAAGCTGTGGGCTACCATGCCAAAATTTTAACTTCAATCCTGAAGCAAAACTTATAAGATTGGTAAAATCACCATGAAAGGGCAATACATTTGTTACTCCAATAAGGAGCCGTCAGATAATTCAGGCCTTTCTTTACTTTAGGCCCAATTTCCTTCGTTATATTTAAATAAATAACACATATATCCAAAGGGTGATAAAGCAGACTTTTACCCCAAGAAACATCATGAATATTGTCAACCCCAGCTAGTTAAGCCAAGGTTGACAATGCTTTTCGAGGGTACCAACCTGCTCTATCACCCTCTCAGCTATGTGTTATTTAATTTATTATACTGAATGTCCTATCATTATTGTCTTTTACAGATAAATTTTATATAAAAGTATTTTCTATGACATCACTTACATAACAACATGAACAACATGATGGTTAGTAGTAAAATCAACAGAAGTGCATGAAGCAAGACGTTTTATTTTTTTATTTTGACAGTCAATTAATAAAATCTGTGCTACAAAGTAGAACTTAAGCATTGTCTTTCAGGGCTCGACATTACCGTTTGTCCAATTGTCTGGGACAAGTGGACAAAGGCGTCGAGCAAGTAGATTCACCATACTACTTGTCTGACAGGACAAGTGAAAATCGATGTCAGATGTAAAATAGATCAAATTCAAGACATACATTCCCAAAAATTGAATGGTTGTTTTATTGATCATACAAAAGAAATAAATATCCATTGACTGAACGTATTTGAACACGCTGGCAGCGGCTGACCAGGGAATATAAGTAAGGGGAAAGAAACCAAAGTTAATGCTTCTTATTAGTTTAAGTTTCCTTGAATTAGGATCACCTCCATATGGAGTCTTACCTTAACTTTAAAATTTTAAATTAAATAAGGGTTGTTTCATTTGATTTTGCTTTTATGCATAACAATACATTAAAAGAGGTTTTATTTAATAAGATCTATGTAGTAAAATAATAAGTTAAGATGTAAATATAAAATAAAATCTAAAAGGCAGATTTTCTCAGTGAAATGTTTTATGTACTTCATGATCATGTATCAATGTATATAAAAATCAAAATAAAATTATAAAAGATTGTTTTGCTACCATCAATAAATTAAAAAGCCAAAAAGGTTGAATCATATACAAGGTGGCCAGGTGTATTTACATCCTTGGTTTAACCCATACCACTACTACAGAATGAATAGGTCCATATAGCCTTAAGAGAACCTAGTGATTTGGGAGGTGATGTCATGATGATTTAATGATCGACACATGATAGTGACATTGAGTCAGAGAACTCAGTCTTGCAAATAATCTTTCAGTCTGAAATAATAAAATGAATATTTATGTGGTATTCTTTTAAAATTAGTTACAAACAAATTCATATAACATAACAAAAGTTAGAAAAATGATAATGTAGAGGCCTGTCTTTAATTACTTGATGTTAATTCAGTTCATTGTCTTTTAAATTATCGATTTTTGAGTGATCAGGACAAGAGGGTGACATTAAAAAATTGTCTCCCGCTCAGCCATGGGATAGTTAATTATCTCCCTCATATTAGCCAATCAAAATATGGCTGTACTTAAAATCAAAGCACCAAGGGGTGGGGTTGACCCCAGGGACTCCCCCTATATTTCATTTGATTTGTTATATTGTCCCATACATGAATATATATGGTTTAGGGGTGGGGATCTCGACCATTTACAAGTTCTCAAACAGAAGGGGTGGGGTGACACCTGGGACTCCCCCAAATTATTTTCATTTGATTTGTTTTATTGTCCCATACAAGTATATATATGGTTTAGGGGTGGGGATCGCAACCGTTTACAAGATAAAACACATTTTAAATTGTAGGGGTTGGGATGACCCCAGGACTCACCCTATATTTTATTTGATTTGTTCTATTGTCCTGTTATCATTACTGTGTCTATCACTTACTGTCTTCAAGTATAAATAGTCATTTGAAAATTGAAAAAATAAAATCCCATAGGGTTTTATAGTAAACCCTCCTTATCTAGGCCCTCAAAATACCCTAAATAGACCCCAATGCACAAACGAAAGATTGATGACTCCACTAGACATGCAAGTCTTCTAACATTTTATGGAACCCTAAGTAAATCTGACAAGCGGTCCGTGGTGTCTTCTTAGACGGTCCGAGTGGACTCAGTCCGACTTGTCTCAGGGACGAGTTGTCCACATTTCTTAAAACATCCCATCGAATAATGGTTAAAGTGACACTACCCAAATTCCAACTTGATCTGTGTTTTATCAGTGGAAGTCAAAATTAAACATTGCATTGTATAAAGCATTGATTGTAGTTGATTCAAGTATAATCATGGACAAAGGAAGATAACTCCAATTTTAAAATTACTTATTTTGCAATTTTTCCATTTATAAAGGGCATAACTCTAGAACGGTTAAAGTGACGCCACCAAAATTCAAACTTGATCTGTGTTTTGTGGTAATAAACATTGTGTATAAGTTTCATAACATTTGGTTGAGGCAAACTTAAGTTAGAGAACGAAACTAAAAATTTTGCTATTTTCCATTTATAAAGAGGCATAACTCTAGAACGGTTAAAGTGACGCCACCAAAATTCAAACATGATCTGTGTTTTGTGGTAATAAGCATTGTGTAAGTTTCATAACATTTGGTCGAGGCAAACTCAAGTTAGAGAACGGAAACCAATTTTGGGACGTACATACGTCCGTGCGTATAGACGGACAAGGGTAACATAATGCCCCCACCGATACGGCGGGGCATAAAAAGAACATTACTATTAACAAAACTTACTTTAAAACATCAGAATACTTCCCTTACGTTTCCTGTAAGTTAAAATTAGTGCCAACTTAGACTATATAACTTTATTTCCTCTATCATTCATAGAGATTTGGTCTACTTGAAGAATATTCCTGCGCCTTTGGCCATTTGGGAAATGTAAACGACTTGTAATTAGAGATTTCGCGATGAAATATTTCATACAATTGTTCTTTGACATCTTAGCCAAAAGCACATGGGATGATAAACTACATAAGGATTTCTATTGAGCACTACTTCCTATGTGTAACTTCAAAAATTTTGGGTAGTTTGACGATCATTTAAGGTTTTTCTGGTCATATTTTTGTATTCCAGAATTGAAAGTATGAAAAAGTGCCCAATTAGTTATTAATAACATATTAGACCGCTAGATAATAACAATAGCACTTTTACACCATTCAGTGGGAAAAACACAAATCTAGGGTGGTAGTATAAGGCAGCTTAACTGCCTAATAAACAATTGTAAAATTTAAGTGATTTCTGTAATTTAGTTCTTTCTTTTATTTCGGTATTACCTCTATTTCTCCTATTAGTTCAACAGAAAAAAGTACCTTAACAAAATGCATGCTTCTTTCAAGGCAGATTTTGAGCTTAAATGAACGGTGACCCTATTTTTTTTATTTTTATTTCTATCAAGTATATGATAAAGTTCATTTATAGAAAAAATAGCGAAATCCTAAATTAAAACAAAATGAATTTATACCGCACTTTTTAAATGCAGATCTTGTCTTGCTGATTATTTTTGCTTATTTGAGTTTCTATTATATCTATCTCCAATTTTCAAGATATAAGGCAAAAATACAAATGATGATTATGCTAAATTTTATCAATTTTATCAAGTAGTTTCAGACAATTTTTTTTGTAAAATTAACGGACGACGACAGACGCCAAGTAATGATAGAAGTTTACTCAGCCCTATGGGCCAGGTAAGCTAAACAATTCATAGATGAATCACATTACATTTTAAAATAATCACCTTATGGTAAAATTTCTTAATTTCCCTGGAACAATCTCCCTTCAATCCTACATTTCACTTTGTCCCTATAAAATACAAATCTTCTCTCAACATGGCAGATGGTGAAGCCATTTCTTCAGTCCATTTTTACCAGTATTTTGATTGGAGAAATAATGTTGTTTTCTGGGATATCTATAAATATAAAAGCAACTGTTTATTATGCAAGTACAATCAACAACCAAGGTTTTCCACCATCTATGCTTTCAACATTTCCTTAATATACAATTTTTAAGTGCAATTTGTTAAATATTTAATTCTTATCTTTGGTTGCTGTATGTCATAAAAGGTCCTAAAATGACAAATGTAAAACAAAACTTTACTTATTATCCATGCAGACCGATTTTCATCGAGTGCACCTGTACGAAATTATAAGGCGTATTACCTGGAAATCTAGCGTAAACCCGCGTAAGTGGTAGTTACGTGCCCAGAACCCGGCGTAATGGAGCAGGAAGCGTAAATCTGTAGTCCTTACGGGCGAGAAAAAGTGGTAAACCTGGCGTAAATTGAAATAAGCAAGGCGTAAAACATAATACCAATAATGCTTTTTAAAGGATCATGGGAATTTTTTCAAAATTTGGCTCTTTGGTATTAGTTTGCAAGAGTTGGACATATGGAAGCTTTATTTATTCAGGGATAATTAGCTTTTTGTGTTTT
>JAASAO010000534.1:0-90420 GCA_017311375.1 Mytilus coruscus | reverse complement strand
ATCCAGATATTGTAATCTGGATAATTTGAAATTTGAAATTGCATACTAGCTACCACGCAACCAAATAGTTTGTCGTGCGCCTGTTTGAAATACTTTTGGACTGCACCAGAACCAATTTCAGCCGATACTTTAGATGTTAACAACACTGATTGAAATATATCCAACAACTGTATAAATACAGTCGTACCACGATATGCCAAAACAATAGCCTTTCTTTTATGAGATATCATTACAACAGCTAAACATTCCTTATATTCAATCAAAGGTAAATCTTCACAGTGACGACCAATCCATTCAACAATTTCATAATCATCAATTCCGTGAGAGCTTAAACATGTAAGTGCTTCATTTTGATTACCAGCATACGGAATAGTTGAAAGTCTGAGAAGGTTATAAGAACTATGAGGATCGTAATCTCCAAATACATCTAATTTAGGACAATTCGCAACGTTTTTGATTACCTGATTCTCGTTGCATGGATTATAAAAAGGTACAGATCCATATGCATGACATTTTTCGTCTAATTCACACCATCTACATTTTGAAATCCAAGACGGCTGCTGAACACAGTATTCACATCCCTTGCTAGAATGTTTAATGCAGTCAGCTTTTCCGTGTACATACTTATCTAAAAGTACTATCAAAGTGAGGAGGCATACAAATTCCATAATTCTCAATTTTGATGAAGTCACCGGTGCCTGAAAATACCAATAACTAATATATAGTAATAGTATTTAGTAGGTTCTTATGTATATATAAAAATAAGAAGATGTGGTATGATCTCGAATGAGACACACATGCACCAAAGATTAACGGAAAAAGGTAAAAACAGCTAAAAATCAGCGTACGCCCTTCAACAATGAGCAAATATCCTACTGTATGGTCAGATAGTTAACGTTTTGACAGCTAACAGATAGGTACATCGATATTTCAGAACCGATCGGTAGTGAAATTTTAGATAAATAACTTAAATCAAAATATATTTTAATACTTTATTAGTTTTATAGAATCAGTTGACATGAAATTGATAACAGTAAAAACGTTAAATCAATTTATAACAGTAGAAAATGAGAAGATGTGTTATGATTGACAATGTGGCAACTACCCACAAGAGTAGCGATCACTCTATGTCACCCTACATCTTCAACAAAGAGCAAAACCCATACTTTTTAGTCAGCTATAACAGTCCACCATATAATAAAATGTTACATGATTCAAACAAAAACATTTACGGCCTAACTAAACAACTAACAAAAAGCTTATATGACAGACATTAACCAACGAAAACCACTAAATTACAGGCTCCTGGGCAAGTTTTAAAAGTAGTTATAACAGATATCGTTAAAGATATCTTTTTAAAATGATATATATTTCTGTATTATTTGCCAAAAGTTATAGATTTTTCCGTCAAAGTACTTAGTACTATGTTCAACTATATATATTTTGAAATTTTGCTGGAAATGAATCAATAAATATTACTCTTAAAAAATGTTTCGTGTAATTTTGGGGGATCAACACCTGATCAGTCGATATTTTTAGGTCATAGAATTCAACAAGTGTCAGATTTTTGAGCCAATACTGATCGGCTTTGGAACTAAACAAATGGGTTCGTCTGATAAATTAATTTTTATAAAGCGTTTTCTTCAGGTTTTTTCCAATAAAACATCTTTTAGTATAGAAAGTATAAATTTCAAATTATTGATGATCAAATAAACAAAATATATACTGAGACATATAATACATTATATGTCTCTGCTAGCTATAACGTTCTTGTAATAAATAAATAAATAAATATATATATTGTTGATAGGTGTGCGCTAGTAGAAAACAAGAGTAAAACTCAAGTAAGATAAATTGAGGCATTCACAAAGGATACGTTTTGATTTTACTTTTTGGTTACGGAGGGCCTTTTTCTAAGAATGAACTATCATCAAAATTTATTACTCAATATTCTTTTTACAAAAATATATACTTTATATTATTTGCATTTCCAAGATTTTTGTCTCACAGTTGAAAATATAGGAAATATCTTAATTGTCTTCAAATAACAATTTTATTATCCCCTGTAATTATGTCAACATTTATTGAAGGCTGTTGTTTTAGTAATTAAATTTTCACCCTTATCATACTTGACCAGATGAAAAGTAATAAGGCACCTGAAGTGTAATTTAGTCACGTGTAATATTATTTACCTGTAAAACCAAAGATGATAGAGAACCAAATATCTTATGTTGCAATAATTAATACAGTCATATCACTTATTGTATTATATGTCTCTGATATATCCAAAGAATGCTATTCCATCCAGACCCTTATAAATCTGATTCGTAATTATAGGCAACTTAAAATAAATTCTCATATTTCAACCTCTCTCCCCCAAATTATTTTTAGCATTTAATCTAATTTGTTTATTGCTTATATAAATATGCTTGACTCCGGGAAAATACATGCATTGAATGATTTTCTTTTAGATGTATGCCAAAAATATTTCTTCACATTTTTATTGAGCATAGTCGGTGCCAAGCATGCAAATGCATATAAAGTCATGCTATTTTAAAGAGATACACAAATGATATATATCACGCAATTTGCTAGACTCTAAAGCACAGAGTTTTATTCTGACTGCTTTTGAAATCTAAGGGTGCTGATGGATGCAATATTCTAACATATTTTTCAAGGTCATTAAAGTTTTTGGTTATACCAAACAATTGGTTCAAGTGACTCTTTCTTAATTCATTATTAAGGTTAAAATTTAAAACAAAAGGAATTTCATCATTTATTTCAATACTAAATGGACATATCCCATCTTTTCGTAGTATTTTAATATATCTACCAAATTCAACTAAAAGTTCAGAACTTTGTCAATAATTATATAATATCGATGTTCAATAAAAATGTGAAAGATATGATTCACTTTCTCCTATTATTTCCTATTTAACTTTTATGCTTTTATAAAAATAAGTCTTGAAGGAGTGGGCTGAAAAGTGTGTGGGCGAAGGCGTAAATTTATGAAAGTGGCAAGCTAAAAACAATTGCTTTCCCCATAGTCTTATAGTCTAGAAGTAAGTAAGTTTTATGTATGCATTTCTAATAATGATAAAAAAATATATTGACCAAAAAGAGGTGGGTGGCAAAAACATAGTTATACCCCGCCATTTTTGAAAGTGGGAGGGTGCCACCTTGCATCCGGGCTCCTATGGCGGTGCTTGTTTATCTTTTCTATTTAATTATCTAGACCTTACTATTCCATATGAAAATATAGACTTACAGACATACAGGAACATTATTTTTTTTATGTCTAAAGAAATAAGTAATAGTAAAAGTTCAATTATAAGTTAATATTGAAATTAAAAGACCTACGAACAAAAAGGGGTGTTAAGATCCACGAGCCCGAAGGGCGAGGGGATTTTAATACCCCTTTTTGTTCGTAGGTCTTTTAATTTCAATATTAACTTATAATTGAACTTTTACTAACTTACAAACCATTTTAAAAAATCCCAAAATAACATATTTCTTAATAAATACAAACATCTTCTGTCCCTTTTGCGGACGAGTCTATAATTTTATTATAATTGATTTGTCAGTGCTTTCTATATATGGCAATTAAAAGTGTTCACAATACAATACATATGTGATAATGAAATAAAGAATGTATAAAAACGGACACAAACGTACAGAAATTATATTTTTTTAAGCTACTTCCTTAAGTAACTAATTTTGTTTTACATTTATTAAAGATATAATGAAAAAACATGATGTAACTTATTATTTTGAAAATAGCTACGTCTTTAAGATGTGAATATGTTATTGAAAAGTACTTTTTTTTATTTGCACCTAATATAAAAACCTATATCAGACCTCAATCCATAATAAGTCTTCGAAAATTCACGTGATTTAGCGTGTGAATTTATACCGTGCTAGAAGATGTATTTTCGGCATTTATAATGATGGATCTCGGCGATGAAGATGTTTTTCTTACGCAAAATAAATTCTCTCAAGCCTTTGAAAACGAGGAATTGGTTGAATATGGATTTTTTTCGCACCATGAAAGTCTTGACTTTCTTAATTTGTCCGAGGAGGAGACTACTGTAGAAAAGAAAGATACAATTTTTCCAACCATTCATCAAAACCAGGTACTTATTTGAGTCTCAAGTCTTGGATTTTAGTATTAATATATATATATTCGGAAGAGTGGCCTCGAATTCTCCTATCCCCGTAAATCTTCCATATAATTCTATTTTAGGGTCATTCATTAAGATATGCACAAATTAAGTTGATGCACATTCCCTGATGTGCACGGTTATTCAATATATAGACTTTCATTCGATCTGTTTACTATATGGGTTAAAGTTCTGTCCTGAATGACCGGTAGCTTTTTTTTTTTTTGGCGAATATGGGATTGATTGATTGGTTTATTATTTTTTCCTTACGTTCCAAATACGGGATCGAGTACATATCATGGGTTTTACAAAATCCCAGAGCAAATAAAGAAACCTAGTCGATTCACTTACTGTCCATTTGTAAAGGGTCATAACTCGAAACAGTATAAGTGAAGCAACCAAAATTCAAATTGATCAGTGTTTTGTTGTAATAAGCATTTTGTATAAGTTTCATAACATTTTGTTAAGGTAAACTAAAATTAGAGAACAATTTCAGGACGTACGGACGGACGGACAAGGGTTAAACTCCATGCCCCGCCGCTACGGATGTCGAAAATAGGCAGATCGATCTTATTTTGACTTTATTTACCGACTACTTTTTTTAGCTGAGATAAACAATAATTTTACCTGGCGTAGCCGTGCGTAAAATGTATTTCGGCATTTTTTTCGAAAAATAACTTGTGTAATGGAATAAAACGTCTGATTTGTAAACTTTCTTTTTTCTCCGGAATAGGCTATTAAAAAAATAACCTATCTTCTCTACATGTGGAACATTTTGTGAAAATATATTAAGAAGAGGAAATTCTCACCTTTCATACCTTTAGTTTAGTTGATAAAAATGACATTGACTAGTCCAGTGGCCAGTTTAAAGGTCATTTAAGTTACTGTACACATTCATGCATTTTTTTTTTATTTAATCAATACACATGTATGAAAAATAAAATAAACAGTTTAAAGGTAAACTAATAATAACTTAATCCAATCGAACTGCGTAAGATTCAATAACAATGACCGGTCCACATCATGAAAAGTAAAAGGGGTAAACTGGGTAGGGAGAAAATGACAGATATTTTAAGTAAATTTTTGCAATAACGAATAAAAAATTGTCAAGTAAAAGTTTTGCCATAATTTCAAAAACATGTTGTTCTGTATTGATATAGTTTTCGGAACTTTCATTATCGTATTTAAGGCAATAGAAAGTTTAGGCGTCAAAAGTGTACATAATTATTGACTTAATACAGAAAATACGCCCTTTTGATAGATTTCATGTTTGACAAATAATATATGGATACATAGTAAAATCATTTCTTAAAACACTGCAAAAATCATTCTGATTGGTAAGTGGTATTGTCATAAACTGCGTTGAAATGAACCGTGGTATAGCAAACATCGAATTCCCTCACAAAATGTTATCACGCACTATAGTGAGGTTACAAAACTTTTTTCTCAAGTTTATAATGTCCAATTGACAATAAAATGCTCCGCGGACGCTGCTTGATACGACCGCAAAGGTTGAACCCTAAACAGTTTGAGCAAGTATGGACACTAATATTCCAACTTGATACTATGGACACTATATTCCAACTTGATACAGCTCTGAATTTGGATTGTTATTAAATATTTGATGCATTATAGGTTTCTGACACAGTATAAATGTGGTGAAAGAACTGAAATTGGACTTTACATATTATGGTCCAATATCCAAATCTAAATACACTGATAGATTCAGCATATCATAGAACCTCAAGAATTTGAATTGTTTGATGTAATCAAAAAAATTTTAATATTGGACCCTTTGTATCTCAATGTGGCCCAATTTGATAACAGAGCCCAAAATATAAATACACAATTAGATTAAGCTTTTAAAAGAACCTCATATATATTCAATTTTTGTTGAATCAAACAAAGCTTAATTTGGGACCCTGACTTGGACCAACTTGAAAGCTTGGCTTGAAATCAAAACTCTAAATACACTGCTGGATTTGGCATATCAAAGAACCCCTTGAATTCAATTTTTGTTAAAATCAAACAAAGTTTAGCTTTGGACCCTTTGGACTTTACCGTAGACCAATTTGAAAAACCGGTCCTAAAGTAAAAAAAAAATCTAAATATACGGTTACATTCAGCTTATCAAAGAACTCCTAGGATTCATTTTTCTAGTAAGTTCAATTTAAGACCCGTTGGATTTTAATGTGGACCAATATGAAGAACGGTCCCGAAATTAAAAATCTTAAAACACGGTTAGATTCGGTATTTCAAAGAACACCAATACTTCAATTTCAATGTCTTATGTTTCTATATAGGTTCAAATAAAATTGAGAATGGAAATGGGAATGTGTCAAAGAGACAACAACCCGACCAAAGAGCAGAAAATAGCCGAAGGCCACCAATGGGTCTTCAATACAGCGAGAAAATCCGCACCCGGAGGCGTGCTTCAGCTGGCCCCGAAACAAAAATATGCACTAGTTCAGCGGTAATGGACGTCAAAGTCTGATCGGATAAGAATAAAATACATTTCAAAATTAGAATTGGATGATTCTCCTGTAAACCTCGGTATACTGTTACGTACAAGTTTGAGGCGAAGACTAGTCATTTTATATTCAATTTGAAATATCTGGATTCAGTAAATTATATCATTGCGGTCTTTGAACGTGTTAATTTATAATTTTTAAGTCCGGCTCAGCATGTCATTGATAAATACAGCAAGTTTTACAATTTCATATATTAACGTGCTGTCGTTTCAATATGCTGTGCATATTTGCAACAGAACTAATAAATAATCAATTAACTAGTTAAAATGCGACTTTTCATGACATATGATATACAACAACTTTTTTCGAACCTATCAAATTGTATTGATTTTTTTTCAATTTTAGAAACTGATTCAACCTCAAATTGTAGTGATGCAAATGGTCCAGAGTATAGACATAAACTACCCGTGACCGCTGAAGAAATTTCGAATTTAATAGTGTCTGCAATACCACAATCGACGCGAGGTCATTATAAATGAGGATATAACGTGTTCAGTAATTGGCAAAATGAGAGGAGGGCTCGCCCAGTTAGCGACAATTTACCCATCCCAGTCGAAGCAATTACACAGAGTATTACTGAAATGGAACCATGTATAAGGGACACAGCATTGCAGTATTTCCTAGCTGAAGTTAAAAAGACCGATGGAAATGACTACCCGTCAGCGTCCTTGTACCAGTTGTTTGTGGCTTTACAAGGACAGATAAGATTGAGTGATCCATCCGTAAACCTACTTACTCAACCTACTTATGTCAAGTGCCGCAAAGTACTGGACTCTGTGATGAAAAGATCAGCAGAAGGGTTAGGTGCCGCGAGTCGAAGAAGAGCAGAACCAATTTCAAGCCTGGAGGAAAACATCTTGTGGGAGAGAGCAGTCATAGGGTCTGATAATCCCCAAAACTGTTGGATACAATGGTGTATTTGAATGGCATACATTTTGCATTACGTGGTGGTAAAGAACATTGTAATTTGAGGTTGAACAAAATCCACAGATAACAGGGCCATACATTGATTCGGAATTACATAAAGATATATTCTTTACAAGGAAGACATATCAAAACAAATTCTGGCGGCATTAAAGACAAAAATATACACCAAAGACTGTCAAAGCTTATGAAAATGTAGAATACCCAGGCAGATGTATTGTTACTCTGTTTGAAAAGTACAAACGCTTATGGTATGTTAATACAATAACAAAATAATTTTTTTTCGATATTAAAATCATAATCAACACTATACTTTATTGATAGTCAACAAATCTATGTTATTGTTGTCCTTAAATGCATGAAATATTTGCCACTGGACACAAAGCAACAAAGCAAAAGACAATCAATAAATCTATGTTTTATAGGAAAATATGTACAGAATGAAGAGGATGTCATTTTATATTTCAATCTCTTATCTTTTCAATTCGGATCTGTTCTTGCCTCGGATGAGGCGTCCTGTTTTGGCGTCAGCTTTCGCGGCGCTTACAGTCTTTAAGTTTATTATTTGTCATGTTAAGGGACTTCCAGGATATATGAAAGGGTGTGTTATTTCTGATTATTGAAATGTAAGGCCAAGCGAAGCGAGACGACATTATGTAGGATCATTTAATACTAAAACTTATAAATACCGTGATGAACATGAGTTTTAAAATTTTGTTTGCGATCAAAGGAGAGAGCGTGCGCTCTCACCGGACCACATAGATCCACCACTGAGCCCCTTATGGTATGGCAATGATATTTTGCTGATAATTGTATTACTATTGTCAAATCTCAAATCTCATATCTCATAATATCCATATTTCACATCCCAGTCATATCTCTATGTAACTAGTTTCCATTATTACATTCAAGTTATTTCTCATAGTTTTCGAAAAGTCCCACTTTAAAGATGTATGTTAATTTTTTTTAAAGATTTTCAACTGATAACGTTTAAACAAGTGTAAGGCAAATTGCACTTTTCTTTATAAATCTTGCGTATAATGTGACAATAAAAGCATTTTATACCACATCTTATTTTATATATACTTCTGAATATTTTGCGACTAAAAGGAATATTTAGCCATGAACTTTTTTTTTATTCGTCGAAGAAGAAAAGGTGTGTTTGAATACTGATGTGCTACTATGTATAAGTAACAATACAAATTCCATCAAAATTAAAATTTCACTCAAATTGTTCTGTTTTCTTTCAATCTAAAATTATAACATTAAAACTAGTTGATTCATTTATGAAATAGTTTTACAAAAAGAGGAGTCATTTATATATTTCATTACTCATTGATCTGTACCTCTTTACTAAAGTAATATTTTTTTATTATTTACAGTCCTAAAGATGAAGTCGATGCATTCTATTTTAAACCGCTGGTCAACTATACAACAGACCAGTGGTTTTGTAAAGTCCCAGTAGGTCACAATATCTTACAAAAAACTGTGAAAAGACTATGTACAGCAGTTGGATTAGAAGGCAAGCGAACAAACCACAGTTTAAGGGCGTCGACAGCAACAAGACTATATCAAGCAGGAGTGGAGGAACAACATATTTGTGAGACAACTGGTACGTAGATACATACTTTTAGGAAATTGACAACTTCATATTTTACATAAAAGAGAAAAGCTCGATCGATAATATCGATTTAAAATAGAAAGGAAAAGGTATTCTCCGAGAACCGCTCAACATATTGCTAAGATCAACTGGGGAAGGGGGCAGGATGATTTTGAAATGAATATTCTGGCCAGAGTACAACCGAAGAACGAAAGCAATGATTAAGACAAAATACGAAAAAAATAAGTCGTACTAGCGAAAGTGGTAAATAACCATTCCGCCCGGAATAACTCTACTCCTTTAACAAAAAAAAAAAAAAAGAAAAAAATGAACGGTCGAACCATTACCTCATAAATTAGATAATATTTTTCTTACGGAATTGTGGTCCTTACAATTGTCCTGCAACTATAAATTATAATGAAAACTATATACTTTCAATTCGAACACCATAGTTGCATTACGAAACTGTTAAAACTATTCAACTGTAAGACATTTAAATACATTCCGAACTGATGAGGATAACCAAAAGACTTTTGAAAGGAGTCAATAGGTCAGTTTTGTAAATGTAAAAATGCATATTGCAGTAAACCTTTTATGGAGAAATGTTAACCCCAACTTAAAGATCTGCTTGATTTTTATAGGCAAATTAAGAATGCGATCTATATACAGGTTGTGTATTAGTTATCATAACTTGTACATGCTGTAGGGGTTTGGAATCGGCAGTGCATAGGGTATTGCTTGACCACGTGGGTTTAAATGCAATGGTATATTCTTCTTTTTCGACAATGTTTCACCGGAGATGTCTGTTACATCTGTTACATCTGCTGACTTTATTAATAGTTTAATTCAAAGACAGCAGTTCACAGATAGTTACAAGAAAAAGAAAAATTAGCGTCAAACACTTGCACACAGGATATCCGTTTGTTCATATACAAATAAGTGAGATGCAAAGCTACTGATAAAAACGTGTTTTTCTAAGAAATACAACACATTGTCAAACAGTTGCTAAAACTTTCTCCGAAAATGACATATCTTATTGCCATCATCATGTGTTCGTTCTCTATATTTAATTCCTTCAATTTGATTCTTAAATTTTATTTTTGTTGCCCTTTTTGGCTCTTTATGTTAGATTTATTTTTATATCGAATGCTTTTGAGGTTGTAAACATTTTACGACTTAATTTTAGATTAAAGATTAAGTCGTAGTGTTGAAAGTTGTATATTGTTAAGATTAATTAGTGAACTATATATTTGTTTTGAAGAAACATGCAAGTTTAAACTCGTGTCGGGAAAAGATCAATCCATCAATGTTTTATTTCAACAAACATATGTATGGTTCAAAAAATATTCTATTCGACCTCAATTTACGCCAAATATCTAGAAATTCCAGGGGCGTTTCTAGGATATTTGAAAGAGGGGGCGTAGAATAAAATTTTTTGACCTTTCTTTTGCTAAAAAACATAAAAAAAATTGTAAAATGCACTAATGTAACGGTTCCTGACTTGGAGCATGAATATTTTATTGTTTTTTTGGTTTTTTTAAAGGGGGGCGTACGCCCATTACGCCCTCACCTGGACCCGCCCCTGATTTCTAACATCAATAATTTGTGGATAGGCACCGACTGATAAAGACGATGAGGTTTATTTCAGACCATCCTTAACGCATGAGACTCGCTATTATATTTTATCATTTTATTTGTCATCCATTTGTTTTTCCAACTAACCGAATTATCATACAGTGAAAGTTCAAAAACAAAAGTCATTACAATATTTAATTATGCAAGATGTTATCAAAAAGTTATTTTCCAGCTGAAAAAAAACCAGTATGACAATAAAGGAAAACACGTTAAACTGTTACTATACAATTCATCAGATATAATCAAACGTACTCTATAAACTGCTAGTAGTAAAGTCCCCATATATATTCATGTGTCTGGCCAAATTTAGGAACCTTATGAGTGGTCCGTTTATGTCAAACAAAATATATCTTAAATTGTTTAGTTTGTTTTGGAATTTTGTTTAATTTATTCACAACTGTTTGGACCATTATTCTATAGACTCTTGTGTTTTGTTGTAAAATATAAAAAAGATACGTTATAAATTGTATGTGTCCGAAACGCTTTTCTGGATTTACCTTCGCCAGGAATGCTCAAAGCCGAATATTTGAAAGTCAAGGATGTTTAAGAGCCGAAACAGATGAAGAGCTATACGACCAAAAGGAACCTTAAAAAAGCTAAATCCTTCTAAGGTCAACTTTGCTTGTAAACTGTTTGTTGACCACTGCATGACTTTGGATGTTCGGTTGATATGAATACCCCACATTTTTATTATGCATATCCATAAATATGGTTGTAACTTTGTCTTTAGATCTTGAAGTCGTAACATCTTTTTTGAAGTACTATAACTTACTAGAATTACGCTAATCGAACATGGAAAACATACATAGATGTGTTTCCTTCATATGTGTTTTTAAGATAAAGTATATCGACAATAGATTGCTATTCCAATTGGGAATAATTGCATCCTCGTATTGCAGTGTGTTCCGATACTTGCTAAACGTCATAAAAACACGAAATCAATTTGATAGATATTTTAAACAATTCCGTGCAGATATTTAGACGACATTTTCTCTGTAAACAATTACGATTGTTCTTACCATATTTATAAAATGTATCTACACCAACGTTTTTTATTTCATCGGATCCAATGTAACGTTTATAGTAATCGTTGTATTGTTTATAATTCTTCTTATAATTTCTTAAGGATATTCGCCTTTCTTGTTTTTGAATTTTTGGCAGATATCCGGAATCCCCTGGTTTGATCCATGTAGTGCCATTAAAACATTTTGCCTGCAAATCCCTACTTTTCTTTCCATAATTTGATTACATATAGTTTAAAATGTCATCTTTGAAAATCTTATAAAATCCTTGTTATTTTTTCCTCGTTTTTGAAAGAAAAAAGGTGCCGATGTTAAATGTATGAAAAATCAAGAGAGAATCAATTTTCAATGGCTATTATCTCGAAACAAGGACACGGACCCTTCAATTTTTTCTGCTCTTTTAGTTCCATTAATTATATTCTATCAATTTATAACTGTCTTTTAAAAAGCTTGTTTTTTTGAAATAGGGTAGTGAACATCCTTAATATAATCTTCTTATCAAAATTTTTAACGAAGAGGAACATTTTCCATTTCTAATTTTTCCCTATCTTGTTGTTAATGTTAAGTTAATTGGCTCTATCATATGGAGTTTACATTTCTCACTTGGTAAGATATGCACGTATATGCAGGAACATTTAAGATTTAGATTCCATTCAAATTTTATTTTCATTACTTCAAAACTTTAAAAACGATGATATAAATATCATACTTTGGAAAACCTTTCATTTTTGTCTTCAAATATAGTTTCATTCAGGAAGTATGATCCCACTAGTTTTATTAATAACTATTATAGATTCAAGGCGATTTAGAGGCTGAAACATTGTAGAAGATCGTATGTTGATCCTTTTGGTTCTTTGTGTCGTTTTGTTGATGTCCATACAGCATCTCCTTATATAAGAATCGATTGAGAACAAAGAGACTATTACTGCTTTCCAATTGTAAACTTTCCATTTCTATGTAGCACCTGTCTATAGAGTACATATATCCCAGCTGATACGAAATAAATCGGACCTTGCATTTCCTATCATGATTTCCTTGATAGATTATTGCTTTTAAAAGGAAGGTTCCAATTTGTAAAGTTAAACTCATCCTTTCAAACATTTTAATGCCGCCATCACGAGTTGGTTGAATGCTAAGGAATATCTATTTTTACAGATGACTATTGATATGTGCCAACCATCATAATCACAATACCGTCCTCTTTTTCCTAAATGAATATGACATCGCCGAATGAAACTTATCACCGAATTTGTACTTACTTGAGCAATATGACGGGCGCCAAATGTAGAGTCTTTTATAAGTTTTCTGTGTTGTGTTTTGTAGACCGTTGTTTGTCTTTCGTCGTTTTTCATTTTTTTGACATGGCGTTTTCGGTTTGTTTTCAACTTTTGAGTTTGGCATATCCCTTTGGGATCTGTCGTCCCTCTTTTAATCATATTCAAACTATTTACAACTTATTTATTTAGATATAAGAAGATGTGGTATGAGTGCCAATGAGACAACTCTCCATCCAAGTCAAAATTTATAAAAGTAAACCATTATAGGTCAAAGTACGGTCTTCATCACGGAGCCTTGGCTCACACCGAACAGCAAGCTATAAAGGGCCCCAAAAATTACTAGTGTAAAACCATTCAAACGGGAAAACCAACGGTCTAATCTATATAAAAAACGAGAAACGAGAAACACTTATGAACCACATCAACAAACGACAACTACTGAACATCAGATTCCTGACTTAGGACAGGTGCAAACAATTGCAGCGGGTTTAAACGTTTCAATGGTACCAAACCTTCACCCTTATCTGAAACAATAGTGTAACATCACAACATAGAAAGACACACTTTAAAATATCAATTGAAATGGCTTAACTCAATCAAAAGACATATTAACACCAGTGAACATACACTGAACAAATAAATTTGATCTATGATACAATGTAAATAGAAAATAAATAAACTAAGGGAAGAATAATTAAAGTATCATGTTATACCGCTGTGTATTTAGTAAATATTGAAGTTTCTTTTCAAAACTTTCTATAAAAGTAGAAAACTTAGGTATCTACTGTCGCAAAATGATATAAGATCTTTCATCTGATGAATATGTAATGTTCTATTTAATTTGTTAACCACAATCTTGTTAAAAATTATGCTCTTATAGTTGTCGAAAACAACTTTATTTGCAACGAATGGATTTTTTGTGTTAAATTTAGCAAACTAATATTAGGTTGAATAACACGAAAGAAACAGAACTGTTGATTGACAACAGGTTCAAAAGTGAATTATATGTACAAGTGAGATTTTGGCTGAAAAGGAAAGATTAAGTGTGTCATTTGAAAGAATTTTTAAATACATTCTGTAGCTACCAGAACGAAGCATTCTACTAAAAATTCCAAATGTAAATGATCATTTTGACACTTTACAACAAATGAAATAAAGGGTTAGCTGTTAAAACTGGTAAAACAAAATATGCCAAAAAGTGAAATTTCAAATAAATTTCTTATATGCAACTGAACATAATTTTCGGTTAACGCTCTTCAACATGAACTCTGATATGGCTTACCATTTGTTTAGATTGCAGAACTTATGGTGAGTCTTATGTAGACGAAATGCGAGTCTAACGGACCCGTTTCTTGACGGAGACGATAATGGGTAAGTCTATTAAAATTTAACGTAGTATTCACAAACGACAGGAGGACATACGAGTGAGTAGGAAGGGAATATAAAAATGCATCCGAATTTAACGCGTTATTTTTGCAACGTTGCATATAAGCATCCAAAATTCGTGGAAACTACTAACGTCATCAAATAGGAAAACTATATATTTAAGCACTCAAAATCTACTGCCGGGGCTTAAAAGTCGAGGTGAATGGAGACTGTATAACTTTCTATCATAACAGAATTCGTAAATAACAGTAATTCGTATAGCATTTAGATGTACGCCGATGTTGCATTAAGAATACACTTTGACGTAATTTAGTGCCCAAAAAGGGAATTGGGATATCCAGCATTTGGAACACTAGGTTTTCTATTTCTAGCTAAAAAATGAGCACATGGACGCCCATATTTATTGTTTGCAATCGGCTTAGTAATGCTACTAGAATGTTAATCGAAATTGCAAGAAAAAAGAAATCATCAGCAGTAGATATTTTTCTGTTTGAACTTTTATTAGCAAGAAAATTGTCTATGGTTTTGTTTGTTACCATTAATTGTTACTATACTATATATAAAACAAGTTTATGGTGAACCATTTGGGTCTGAATATACCTCCAGATTTTTCAAGAGTAGGGGGAGAAATACAAAGAATGTGAATACACAGAACCCCGATCCAGTCCTTCTTTTGCTAAAAGAGTTCATTATTCTCTGTTTTATATGTACTAAAAGCATTTCATTTTCTATAATTTCCATTTGAGTAAGCCAAAATCTGAATCAAAAATAGATATGTTCAAAATAAAATTTCCACTGATTGGTTGAACTACACTGTGACGATCCCAAAGATTAAGCTTTCTCACAAAACAAAATTCCTCCCCTCAAATGAAATTCCTAAGTATACTGATTAGGTAGTATATTAATATTTTCAAAGATACATAAAACGTATGTCATGGTCATGTATGTTTATATTTTTTAAGCTGAAATATAGCTTAATGAAATTCTATAACAATTTTGTTATGTAAAGCGATAGTGAATAAGGATCTCGCGCTAAAATCCATGAATGACATTGATTGCCATATATTTCAATGGTCTTCTTAGACTTCTATTGAGAACATATCCTTTTGTTATTCAGTATTTTCGGTAAGAATTATTTATTATTGATTTGTATTTTATTTGGGTTACGTCGACCTTCTTGACAGTAAGTACCAATCACATTTTATAGAAATGTGAACCGAGCCGATTTGGGTCACGAAAATTTTCACTTTATTCTGATTTATCTGATCAACATAATTTCTGAATGAACAGTATTTGCTATCTATCTTTGTATTTAATGTTGAACCGTGCACATATATTTTGCACCTTTAGTTAATGCAAAGTAAATGTATGCATGTATGAGGAATTATGTAAGGACATAAAGATGTTGGACGGTGTTCTACAGGTAGTATGGCGACCAGTATTCGTCTGTTTCCATTACAACACATTCAGAATGGCTAGGATTTTTTTTTATAGTGATTAAACTGAAATTATATTTTTATTTCATTTTGTGTTATTTTTTAAAATTTTGAACAAATAATGACATTAATCTGATAAAAATATGAGGGAGAAATTATTTCGAGAAAGTTTTCATTTAAATGCATGTGTGATCTGGAAAATTTATATATTTTGGGGAATTGAAAGCACAGCTTCGCACACTTACTATAGACATGAGGATGAGACAAAGCCCATGAATTTAACTTAAATTTGCAGTAGTTGAATTTTTTCGATTGAGTAATTTGTTTTTATCTTATTTTGCAGTAGCAAATGAATAAACTGGCATGTAAGTCACTGGATATAATTTAGACAAGACCGGGTGAAATAAAATATTTGTTCCCTAAACTACAGGACAATTACGCAGAAAATAGTTGTGTCGGAGATTAAATGAAAATAATTAAACTGGCTTAGCAAACAATGAATATTCCAAAGTGAATAAAATTCTATTAACTTTCTTATAAAACTGAAAAAGCATTTTATTAACTTAAACAAATCAAACAAAACAAAGTTTTTTTTTCAAAATGAAATCAAAGTACTGTAAAGTATTTTATTTTCACAAAACAAAGTTACCAAACAGGAACGTGGGGCTTAATGTTTATATTGTTCTTTTCTTTTAGTATACACTTCCTTAAAAATCAAATTTACACGAGAGAAATTTTCATGATTTTTTCTTCAATGCAAAACTCGGAAAACTTTACTCATACTTAGATTACATCACATTGAAATAATAATACATGAATAACGTATAATAATATACTGTATATTTACTTTTTCGCTTGTATGATTTCACAAAAAAATGCAACCTTCATTTGATGGATTAACTGCAAGTCCTGTAAATTAAGAACACTTTGCAAAAAAAAAAAAAAAAAAAAAAAAAAACCAGGTGAAAATATCCTTCCGCTTGAAAGTTATTTTTCGGAAAGTATTGACAAATGAAATTTTGTGGGTTTGTACATAAAACATGCATATTTCAATCTAAAATATCTTTAAAAGTAGGTCATTGAGGTATTAAAATTGACTTTTTGTAAAAATCTGAAGAAAATCAACGAGGGATCTTTCCTGTTTCGTAATATGCCCTTAACATGTTTAAAACAATAATTAAATAAGGAAAATTTTACTTTTCTCGTAGGAAAACACATAATATTGGCTGCTAAACATCTAACAACAAATAATCAATCAACACAACGTCTAACTACAGTTTAATTTGTTCATTTGCCCATTTATCTTATTCTCAACTTATCATTCAACATGTTCAATAGTTAGTTTGGGTTAAAATCATTTTCATAAATCAATGAAAACTAGAAATTTTAATTTTTAAAGTTTTGAGGAGCAGCATCCTTTCATTAAAATAAAATCTATTTGAAACATCACACACATGGTTATATAAGGAAGCTGACAAAATTTCAGGACCAGAAAATAGTAGTTTGAGACAAAAACTAAGATTTTATCATAAGATCTGCGAAAATAGGAAACCGGAAAGTTTGTCAAATGTAACTCTATTTTAAAGATAACTATTATGATGATTGTGTACGGAAACTGACACAAAGTGCATGACTAAAAATAAATTAAAACTAAATATTTTTATCATTAAATCTCTGAAAACAGGAAACCAGAAAATTTGTCCAATGCAATGCAAATTAAGATTTTTCGTCGATATTTACCATAGTATATACTGAATAAGTTGAAATATCTAAAATCTCATGGCAAAGAATATTCATAATATGTATCTTAGTCAAAAGTTTTCTTGTAAAATGAAATCATCCAAAACATGAAAAGTAAATTATTATGATTCTGTGGAAACCTCTGTTAAGACGTTTTAAAGGTATGAACTTACATTTCGTATAGCTATGTATAAATTTTTTAATGGCATTAGAGGAAGCAGGAGGAAAGGATTGGCAATTCAAATTAAGTCGAGTTATTAAAACTGCATAAGTTTGGCTATTATGCAAATTAAGGTCGGTAGATTCTGATACTGTAAACCGTGAAATTTTCGCGCCGTCTTTCGTGATTTGCCGAGTCAATCTAAATTCGCGCCGTTTTGAATTCGCAATTTTCAGATGTCTCGGAAAAAAAAAAAATTTATGATTTAAAATTCCTTACTTGTTTGTATACCGTTAATTAGTGAACGGTTTTAATCATGTCTGTCAGTTGTAACTTAACGTGAAATCGATAAATAATCTGTTTGTACGAGTGAATAGTTTTCGTTTGTTCATGAAAATTAAATTAAAATTCATTAGTTGTTTCTTAATCTGTCGTAGTGGAAAGATGTATAAATTTCTGATTAAAATTTCATCGCCGAAGCCTCCTTTACTTCCGAAAACGGACAATCCGGCATTTCTAAGTGCAAATTCAGAAGCTGAAAATGTCCTAGTCGACAATTCACCTGTTGGTAAAGATGGCACAAAACGTAAACGAGGAAATTACAATAATTATTCACCAGAGCTCGTGCCACTGTCTGATTTTTAATGTGTATGTATATAAAAAATAAGAATACGTGGTATGATTGCCAACGGGCAGCTATCTACCAGAGTCCAATCTGACGTTGATGAAAGCAACAATAGATCACCGTACGTGGGTTTTCAACAATAAGAAAATCGAAACCGTAATGACAACTTTAAAAAGCCCCAAAGAGATAAAATGTGAAACAGGTCAAACAAGAAAAACCAACAGCTCGAGTAATGACAAAACAGTTAACGACAGTATCCATGACAGACTGCCTTCAACGACAACTACAGAATCACAGGATACTAACTTGGGACAGACACATAAAGAATGTGACGGTGTTAAACAGATTTTGAGCGCTTAAATCTTTCGTATACTGGGACAGCGATGTTATAGAGCACCATAAGAAATGACTTGATTCATCAAACTGACACGAAGCACAAACAAAAAACTAATACAAAGACACACGACACAAAGTACCGATCTAAGAGTACTTGCAATACTGAAATCTAGTTCAAAATCAATTATAACTAATAACTATAGATTCTGTTCTCAAAGACTAAAATATCAATTATGACACACCAAACGGATTATGTGTAAACACGTCTTAAACCGTCTACCTGTACCAAGTCAGGCATATGATAGTTGTTTTCCATTCGTTTGATGTGTTTGAGTTTTGATTTTGCCAATTGTTATGGGACTTTCCGTTTTGAATTTTCCTCGGAGTTCGGTATTTTTGTTGTTTTACTTCTTTCTGCTAAAAGTATGCCCTTGTTCAATGCCAAAATATAAGTACATAGTAGCAATGTAGGATCAGAGGTTTTCATAACTTTAATAATATTCAAAATCAATTTTAATACCGACAATAACAAAATTCAAAGAGTTTACTAAGGTAATCATGGTAATAAATTGATAATCTTTAAGAAATTGTTTACATGAATTGTAGCATTTATTTTTTGTTTGTTTATGATACAATACATTATCGTTTTATGGGAGAGTTTCATAGGTTCAATGTATAAAGAATATTTACATGCTTTACAGTTACAATTCGTGCTGCCTCGAGATTTCTTTTACATGTGGTTCTGGGTAAACTTTACTTTCCTCAAGAAATTTAGTTCTTTTAAAGGCTTTTGCTATCATAGAATTAATACAGACAGTCCACTTACAGTCCACTTACAGTCAAATCTAAAGTAAACGCCAAGATATAACGTATGATGAAGATATATATAAGTGTGTACCAGGAAAACCTACCAATTCTAATTTCAAGTGGCCACCCTTAAAATTTGTTAGTCATTTTTGAACAAGCACTATTAAAGTCAAACTCTTTCCCTGTTTAAACCAGTCAAAACCTTCCAAAATAATAAAATTATATTTCTACATACCTTCTCTATTTTTTTTCAAATGGAAACAAGAGTATTATACGCCTTATGTTGCACTTACATGTGCACTTATTTTTAGCTTGTATCTGTTTCCTGATTGAAAATCCTTCCAATGGTGTTTTAACCGATATATTTCTTAGTAGTTTGTTATATCGTTTTGTCAATAAGATTAAACTTTTATTTTCTAACAGGTGTAATCAAAACAGAAATAGAATCATACTTTAACTACTGGATTTTTTTTGTATTAAACTACTGGAATTTGCCTAGTTAATTTACCTATAATTATTACAATAACCCAAAAAAAGTTAAATAAATGGTGCATATATTAAATATATGAACAGACATTCAAAATAGTACTTTCATTGGAGCTTCCTCACTGATTTTAACTTTTATTATTGTGGTATTGTTTTCGTTTTTATCACCAAATATTCAGTACATTTCAAATATGAAGAAAAGGAAAGTTTTCCTAACACTTTTTTTTAATTTTCAAACGAACGAACGAACACATATTGCCGATATGGTTAATTGCTTGTAGCTTTGTTGACCTATTTAATGAAATGAACCTTTCACTAAAAGAAATATCTTATTACATAGTTGTTTAGTAATAACCTAAATGGTACCAATTGTTCTACACCAGATGCGCATTTCGACAATCAATGTCTCTTCAGTGATGCTCGAGGCCAAAATATTTGAAAATTCAAAATTGTTAAAAAGATGAAGACATATAAACCAAAATGAACAAAAAAGTATAGCCAAAGCCGGGCAAGGAATCGGAGCTTTGCATGAGGGGATACATTCCTGAATTTAAAAGAATTTCTAAAAGTTTGTAACAGCAAATTTTAGTAACACAAAATTCCTATTTTCATGCAAGTACCGAAGTACTGGCTACTGGGCTGGTGATACCCTCGGGGACTATCAGTCCACCAGCTATACCTCTAAACTGAACAATGTTTTAGATCATGAACACTTCACCGACGTATTTCGTGCATACATTTTGTATGTAGTAAGATCAAATAAAAATCGGAATGTCTTTAATTATGCATATGCAGTAGACTACTTGGTCCTCACTCATCTATTTAATTATTTAATTAGTTTCGTAACAAGGCCAACATTTATGTGTTTATGGTTTCCTTGCGGACCTTAATTTGAGCTCCGAAGCAAACGGTTTTGAACAACATATTAGTTAAAATCTTGAGTCTTAAAAACCTAATTAATATCATGATGGCGGATAAAATTCTTTATCAGGAATTTGAGGAATCGTTAACACAAAGGAATTCGTTGCAACGAATTTAATCTGAAAACCTATGATAACTGATTTAATCCGTGAACACGAATATAAAAAAATAGTGATAACGATTTTAATCAATGACCATCATTCTTTAAATGCATGATCTTGAATTCAAACTATAATTTTGAGGCCCAAAATACCTATTGGTGTCCGTAGACTTTTGAACCATTATACTTTTTTCATATTTATACAACGTTATTTTGAACAAATTTCTTATAGTATTATAGGTGACAGATTTGTAACTTGTTTTTATCCTATTCGTAGCATATAAATGTATTCTATTATTTGGCAATTTGGCAATGATTAATCGCAAAATGTTCGAGCTTCAAAATAAAATAAATTCAAATAAAGTAACCAAAACTCTACTCCGGGGACGACCATTTGTTTCTGACAATTTTTTTACGTAAGGATGGGGGAGGGGGTTTGTAGGAGGCTAGCATTTTTTGAAAATAAATATTTTAGAACTGGTCGGAACCGATCCTGCTGAACTATCAGTCCTCGAAATATCATTCTACCGAGCTGACATTATTTGAAAAGATCATTTGGCGAATAAATTCAGCAATCATACTGAAACTAATCGTGTTTCGGTTTTTATTTTGTATTCCGTTAAAGATTGTTCTAGTAAAACCAGAATAGATTGGTAAAATTCATTCTACATAATACTGATGAAGGATAGACGTATATATCGATACAGTTTTGACGGTAATAGACACTGAAAACATTTTATAGTTTTGAATGTTTTTTCAACTGATTTTTATGATAAGGTGGAAGTTTGTTCTTATTGCAAGAGAGGGCACTCGGCATATATTTATTTGTGTATGTAGTGACATCTACTTGCTTTTTACTAACTATTCTTTACCACAACTTTGTATAAGTTTTATATACATATACATTTATTTACATGTAATATACATGTAATTAATTGACATGTCTATTTTCAGGACCTCCGATCCATGCAGTTTGGCATGTTTGTTAGCGGTGTTCATGAAGGGCCGGTATAACAAAGTATACCACTGGACTGAGCTCTCTGTCGAAGTGTATTATCAAAGTGCTTTGCATTGAGCTCAGTTCATTATTATGCAATGCATTCTTTGTGAAATTGAGATTCATAAACAAACATATCTACATATGAACAACTGTAAGGTAAGATAATTGAAATTGTCAGCACAAGGAATCATTGAAGTAGCATCCACAGACCGTCAGTAGTTAAATAGAGATTTAAGCATTTCATTTACATTTGAATCAAACATTTTTCATCCAGATAGCCAAATAAAAAAAAGCACATTGAAATAAATCAAACATTGCTACCTGGAATATGATGCTTGGTGTAACACTTTTTTAACCATCTATACTGCCTACGGAAGAGTCCTGAGTGCAACTGGTCATTCATTCTTACATATGGACGGAACTCACAAGGCCTAGTCAGTTTCTTAAATTATCTATCATTGTTAAACTTTTATCATTCATTCGTTAAGTTTTTAATTTGTGTTAATGTTAATTACCAGATTACAGCATTATTTATTTATATACCACAACAAAACGGCATCGTACAGGTTTCATTTTTATCATCTAGCTATAAAACCAGGTTCAACCCACCATTTTTCTTAAAATGTCCTGTACCAAGTCAGGAATATGGCAGTTGTTATCAAATAGTCCGTTTCTATGTATGTTGGCGTTTGTTTTTTAG
This sequence comes from Mytilus coruscus, assembly GCA_017311375.1. Lineage (NCBI taxonomy): Eukaryota > Metazoa > Mollusca > Bivalvia > Mytilida > Mytilidae > Mytilus > Mytilus coruscus. The sequence goes on along the minus strand of JAASAO010000534.1, from coordinate 67,574 downwards.
CAGTTCAGTGTTTATGTTGTTCCATTGTTTTCCTCTTATTGTTGATGTGTTTCCCTCGGTTTTGGTTTATGACCCGGATTTGTTTCAGTTAAATCGATTTATGACTATTGAACAGCGGTATACTACTGTTGCCTTTATTTATCTACATAACAAAAACCTTGAAACAAGAATATTTCTGCAATACCCTTTTCATTTCAAAATTCTACAGAATCATATTTTATATTTCTTTTAGTCTACACTATTTGTCATAATTTATTTCTAGAAATTAAGAATCATAAACAAATAAATTGGATATACCATGTTATCAAAATTATTTCATACTGGTAAATTTTTCTTTTACATAACTTCAACTAGGCATGAAAGAATCTTCGAAGAGGGCATTTTCAAAGAAAGAATTAAAATACATATGTAATACAACAGGAGTGTACTGTCATGCTCATCTAGCCACATGTGCATGCCAGGTATTACCATCACTTAAAATTATTAGACATATTCTCAGAAACAATTTCGAGCATTTAAACGAAATCTTTCACTTATGATACTGGGATGATCTTTAACTTATTTACAGTTTTAAGTAAGAAATGACCACCACAACGGACATAGATAGAACCATACGAGAAGAACATACACACAGGTTCTAATAAACTATCTTGCATATTAAAATCCCATCATGCAGAAATGCTGCTAATGTGTTCCTCTACTTATTTTGAGTTTTTGCTTTAATTCAAAAGTAAAGTAGTGGAACACATTCTAACAGAATCATTTGGCAATCCATACAAAATAGTGTCTCCTCCATGACAATCTTGAACATAAAAACCAAATATTGAATAATCGACTCTACAAATTTTTGGTGTTTGCTACTGGTCTGATATTTAGGATCGCTGTCACTGTGGACCACAGTTTAACATAGAACACTATGGAAAAAAATAGAAAACTGTTTTATCAGAAAACACTGTGAAACATTCAAACATGCTATCCATAACAGATTTAATAAAGAACATACGAAAAGAGATGTTTAAGGGATAGCTTCCATAAAAGCTTTAACCAACGTATGGAATGGATTTTGGATATTTTAACTGATGGCGTTCCTTTCATTTACCGTATGTAGTACGAAGTTTGAATTTGTACAAACGGAAAACTGAAGTTCCCAAGAGTTTTTTTCTAACTTCTAAAACATATACACAAAAAATACATAAAATAAAATCATACAAAATCTAGTACCTAAACAAACATAGCAGACCTCTTTTCTCAATCGTATGATAGATATATACGGTTCGATAAAACTATGTTAATTTTTTGCTCCTTTTGGATTTCATGCGATTTCCTCAGCTTTTGTTAGTTACCTTGGTTTGTCTCTTTTTAATCGATTTGCGCGAGTTGAACATCGGTGAACTAATGTTGTCTTAATTTTTCCAACAATACATATCTATCAGTATTTGAGTGATTATCGTTGAAATACATTTCAGAGCCCTCACCTGAATTTTGTCTGTCTTATTTTAATTCTATTCACCACCAAATGAAAGTGACAAAACACAATTTCAAAATATAAAGGTGTTGTGTATAAATAATCCATTTAAGTTTTGATAAATTAGCACCAATCCTTTTAAAAGGTTTTACGGTGTGATACTTTTATGCATATTGTTTGAACTGGCAAATAAAAAAAAACAAAAGTAGAGTTTGGCCCCATCCCCCATGTTTTACAACAGCTTAAATATAAGTACAATTATACGGTTTAAAAACAAGATTCAAAATATCCATTTTCTGGACCTAAAATACTAACCTGAAATTAAATAGGTTGTGATTGCATTTTTGTTTATATATTTTGAACCAAATGATAAGCTCGCCGCATTTTTATGAAAGGTTATCAACTTTATTCTGTTAAGAGCAAGGTACTGTCATCGTTAATGCTTTTTTGAACAGTAAAAATGTATCACTGGTAAAACATGACAAGAGAGGTTAGATTCCAATTATGGAAATATAATTAGCTATTCCAACTTATATTAAACTTTCTAAAAGTAAACATATACTTTACCGACAGTTCATTTGCGAGAAAGAAGGATATAGAAAATTCCATATAAATAACAAATAACTATCCAGTAACATTTTCGAAATGAAAATAATTTAATCCACCTCTCGATTTACATTTTACGAATATGCAGAGTAGCGTATAGACACAGATGAACTATCCTTTACCCATTTCATAAAAATGAAATAAAATAAAGACATGATCAAATCGTCAGTTATGAAAAACGTGCAATAGTTGAAAAAAACCCTACTTATTTTTGTGAGCCAACTTCTGTACAAATTTGTTATGCTAATAGTTTTAGGCGTTGTATTGTTAAACTGTTTAAAACTTTGCGGTATGAAATGTACTTTGAAGTATAGTCACCAATATTATAACTCCTGACAGAAACCTGGCTGAAAATTTTATGGACTAATAATTTCAGTTTCTCATGGAAACTCTATGCAAAATGTAACTTTTCGTCCACAGTTGTTAATTTTCCATATTTGCAAGTTGAATTTACTTTGTCCTTATTTTACGGTGAGTAAATATCCAAACGCGTTCGCTATACCCGTATCTGTAGTGACGTTTTGGATTTCAATGAACGTAGACTACAGTTCACTGGTAGATTATTGAGTCAAGGAATTCGTTACCACAAATTTTTTAAAGCCTTAACTCTTTCATAGATACAAATACTAGACTTGGAAGTTTGGCTGTACCTGTAAAAAAACGTATTACCAGCGGAATATCATATCCTTATTTTTATGGTGATGTTGTTATAGAGCCCGTAAATATAAATATATCCTTGTAAACATATCGATTATATTGTGCTGTTTCACAAATGTACCAGCACCAGCGTAGGGGAGTGTTAGGCGCCCGCAAACATGTTTAACCCCGCCTAATTCTCTATGTTGCTGTCCCAATTCAAGTCTGGAATTCAGTGGTTGTCGTTGGTTGCTGTATATCATTTTCTTTGTTTCTTTTATTGTTTCTCCGCGTTTGTTATTGTGTTATGTTGTTGCGCTTCTGTCTTAGGTCAGTGCAGAATTGGGAGCTACTGCACATGTTTAACCACATTCTGTATGTGTCTGTCCCATGTCAGAAGCCTGTAATTCAGTGGTTGTCGTTTTGTGCAGTATATCATATTAGTTTTCGTTTATTTATTTGTACATAGATCAGGCCTTTAGTTTTCTCGTATGAAAGGTTTCATATTTGTCGTGTCGGGCCTTTTATTTCTGACTATGCGGGTTGGGTTTTAGTTATTGTTGAAGGCCGTTCGTTGACTTATAGCTGATAACTTTTAGATCATTTGGTCTCTAACGGAGAGTTATATCTCATTGGCAATCAAACCACATTTTCTTTTTTTCATATTGTCTATAATTGAGGACAATATGGTAACCTTTTTTTTGTTTTCGGTTTTGTCTTAATAGTTCTGTCGCATATTAACATTTATTTCACATCACTTTTATTAATATACAAACGAATTAATAATCTATTCATTTCGTTAAAATAATGTAAATCTTAGAATCGAAATAATAACTTAATTTTTTGTGTGTTCCGTCAACATTATTCTACACTATCATCAAATCTAGAAGCTGACAACTTCCAATCTACAAGTTGACCATATATGGATTTGGCTATTGTTAGGTCATTTTTAATCATATAGCTCTTTCGGTGTTTCGGTTCTTATACATTCTTGGCTTTCAAATATTCGGCTTTGGACGTTCTTGATGAAGGCAAATCCAGAAGAGCGCTTCGGGCGCATGAAATTTATTAAGTGTTGTTTTCATTTTTTAGATTATACACACGACGTTTTTGACATATACAAAGGTTATATATATGCAAGCACTGAAGCAGGTTAAATCATTTGTTTAAGTTACGTCTGTTGGGAAATTTCACTGGTCGAAAGCTCTAAATTACATGCCGTTTCAAAACAGAAATCAGTAAACCAGCAAGTTCGATGAACGTCTACAATTGAATAAAGTGACTTTACAGCAACCGTTTTAATAATAGTTGATTTACGTGAAAAGAAACCAAGGTGAGTGAATAGCCGACGTCAAAGATATGATATAATTATGATTATCTCCCTGTGACAAAAGGGGAAAATATATACCACTGTCCCAGTTGAGGGTATGGTTGGCACGCACACAAACATGTTTAACACCGCCAATTGCTGTATGTGCATCTCTAAAGTCAGGAGCCTGTAATACAGTGGTTGTCGTTTGATGATGTTTACCATATGTGTTGTTCGTTAATTGTTTTTACATAAATCAGGATATTAGTTTAATCGTTTGAATTGTTTTACATTTGTCATTTCAGGGCCTTTTATGGCTTGATATGCGATATAGGTTTTGATCAGTATTGAAAGACGTACGGTAGTCTAAAGTTGCTAACCTTCTACGTCATTTGGTCTTTGGTGGAGAGATTCTTTGAAGATCATGCTTCAAATCCTACAGCCTATACCGAACAAAGGCAAACATTCTCAGGTTCAAAATTATGGTAGTCAAGAGGAATATGCTAATTCCTTTTAAGATCAATATTTCCCGGACGTTATCGACTGCAATTAAAATCTCGGTTTTTGGTTAACATAGTTACCTATGAAATAGTAGTTACCTGGAGGTCAAATCCGAGTACAAAACGTTTGAATAGAACAACGCAAAGGATAAACTTTACTTAGTTAAATCAAAGATTTATAATTTTCTGATGAGTACCAACCTTAGTTAAAGATAACAGGCTTATAATATGGTATGCCGTCTAAATCAGTGGCGCTTGAAGAAAAAAAAAACAGTCGGAAAGCCAAATCAAATACGAAATTTTAAGGCATTAAAACCCGAAAATTCCGATAGTTGTGCCTAATACGGCTACGGGAATATGTGCCTGAAAAATATTACAAACTGAATTAAGGTGTGCAGTAAACAAAAAAAAAACGATAAAATATTTGTACTATCTACCGAATGACGATTAATCCCAAAAACGATAATACCACAGTAGAACACAATGACTGGCTGAATGGGATGCCACGGGAGCAGTGTTTAGGATGGCAACTTTTAGGAGAAAGGAATTGATGTTTGTCCGTTTGTTTGGTATGAAGGTCCGTTATAATGGTTCCGTTCTTGATGTAACTCGTAGTGTCGAGGAAGTTTATTTTCTCCATAGATGATTCATATGTAAATTTTATTGAATGGTGGAAAGAGTTACAGTGTCCTAGAAATTCATTAATATGTTCTTGTGAATCTGTCCATTTGAAATCAATATCGTCAATGAATCGGAACCATGATAAGGGCTGGTATAGAGCACTAGCCAAGAGGCGTTTTTCAAGTTGGCCCATAAATATGTTGGCATATGACGGGGCCATTTTGTGCCCATACTAGTACCGTCTATCTTGAGATAATGTTTTCATTGAAAGAGAAGTTGTTGTTCTCTAGCACTAGTTTCAGAAGTGTAACAAGGCACTCAGTTGGAGGATTTTTTCACTACGAGTGTTCCATACCTCTTCACACGCTGCTATTCCTTCGTCTTGTGGAATGTTGGTATATAAAGAAGACACGTCCATGGATGTAAGTATAGTATTGCTTGGTAGAGGATTGAGGCTTTCCATTTTCTTTAGATAATCAGTCGTATCTTGAATGTAAGAGGTAGTTCTTTCACATGAGGTCTTAGTTGATGGTCTACAAATTCTGATATCTTTTCAGTTGGATGACTATTTGCTGAAACAATTGGTCGACCTGGATTGCCCGTTTTATGTATTTTAGGCAACATATAAACTCTTCCGGCCTTTGCTTCGTTCTCAAGAGGTCGGAGATAATCAAAGGTGTCATTGTCTATATGCTTTTTGTCGAACATCTCTTGAAGGATGGTGTTGATCCTTCGAATAGTATTTAGTGTTGGATCTGTGATTAATTGTTTATAAAAATGGAGTTTGAAAGTTGGCGATTTCCTCTGCTATGTAATCTGTTTTATTCATGACAACCACAGTGCCCCTTTGTCGGCAGGTTTTATTACGATATCCTCTTGATCTTTTAACGCTTTCAAAGCAATGCTTTCTGACTTGGATAAATTATAATTTCTTGTATTTGTTATACAGGACTTTATATCAGACCTCACGTAGTTAATGAATGACTCAAGTTATCATTTTACTCTGAGGTGGTTTCCATGAACTTTTTTCTTAAACTTTGGGATGGGCGTGACTTCTTCATTGGTGTCAGTACCTTGAAGAAGCTGGATTAACAGATTCAGATACTGACACCAATGAAGAAGTCATGACAGATTCACATCTTAATGAATTTCTAGGACACTGTAACTCTTTCCACCATTCAATAAAATTTACATAGGAATCATCTATGGAGAAAATAAACTTCCTCGACACTACGAGTTACATCAAGAACGGAACCATTATAACGGACCTTCATACCAAACTAACGGACAAACATCAATTCCTTTCTCCTAAAAGTTGCCATCCTAAACACTGCTCCCGTGGCATCCCATTCAGCCAGTCCAAACAATGTGGTCGAAGGAACTGCTTGTGTTGTAAAGCAATAACCATCGTTCATGGTACAAAACCAACAAAACTGTCCTCTCACAAGACATCTTCGTTCAACGAAACATTCGAAGACATGTTTATTTTCATCATTTTGTAAATATTTTAAACATTCTTATTAAATTGAATCTATGGATATTATTTTATGATTGAATAATACAAACTTTAAAAACATAATTACATTTAAGATGTGGTATGATTGCCAATGAGACAACTCTCCACAAGAGACTAAATGACATACTGGTATAGCCTTTTCTCCCTTTTATTTGTAATGTGGCTGTCTGAAAGCATTTTGTGTAATAGTATATGTTGGCTTCCGCTATAGATAAACAAAAAGACACACATTTGAAAGGAGTAAATACAACTGAATACCAATCGTCTGTTAGTGGAGTTTTGTGTGATTCATTGTTTAAAACAAATCCTTTTCGATTGGCTTTCTCCAAGATGGTACATGAAATGGTTTGAATGATGGAAACAGGGCACCTTTCTGTCGAACTATCACATAAGATACAAATATATTGCAATCCCACGATATCGAATTTGATTTGATTTGATGTACAATCTAAGTGTGAATACGCCAGTAAAACTTATTTTGAATGTAATGCATATCACCTCTGGAATTATTCCTTTACCACTGAAGACAAAAGAAGAATAAATAAAACTTTTCCTCTTAATGGTTTCAATCAAATGCCATTACTTAAACTTTTTTATTTTGACAGTAATTTCCACAGCATCATTGATTTATGTGTTTTTGGTTTGAATATCATCAGTCATACATTTGTTTGAACTGTACGATATCTCCAACATTATAATAAAGAGCGTTATTCTGTTTGTCGAGCACTCAGTCCGTTGATCGTATTCTGTATAAAGTTATAACACACCTGGTATCCCGATCCGCAATCTGCGGAGGGATTCGATTCCAGAGGAGCATTTCCAAGGAGAAGTTTTTGGGGAAATCGTCATTTGGATTACAAAAGAACTCTGCATGCCATCTGATCCCATCACTCGAGTGTAGTAGTTTAAAAGTATGTGATCATAGAACTCATTAGTTAACTCTATTATTTTCGAAAGTCATTGTTTGAGATGTCATATGTATAACAATTTATTCATATGTTCCGCTTTTGGTTCAGCGGTTTTCATTGATAACCGATTCATGTGCCAATTAAAACTCATTACAGATATGATAGGGGAACATATAAACGTCTTTTAGTTTGATATATTTATGGAATTTATAAATATTTGAATGTTATAGTATACAAACAAACATAGCTGCAGTAAAAACCAACCAGAGTTCAACAGATGCTGGGGTTTGAAAATGACAGTACTGTGTAGTGTTTTGTTGTCATTTAGTCATCATGTTATCTGCCTATTGTGTTGTCTGCCTTACTTTGATGTATGCTTAAGATTTTTCTTGGTTATGTTAGCGATTCTTCACATTACCAAAACACGTACCGTATTATAAAAGGTTTCGACAAAAGCGTAATTCATATGCTCACTTGTGACATACACAGAAAGAATATGGAGGGTCATAACATGATGATGTTTTTTTTGGTGCTAAACCACTCTAACTGGGGAAAGTGTAGTTACAAAACAACATATAAACAAATAGTTAAAATCACTCCGAAATAGCTATTTGTTTAGTTATGAAAGTTAAAGGGAAGACTGCAAACAACATTTACTGTTTTTTTTAATGCACACTAGATTCATGTTCACCTTTTAATTGTTCGTGACAAACTATTTTCGTTTAGAATATGCTGTAATAGACGAAAGGCTCTCACCACTTTAATGATGATATAATGTATGCTCTCAAATGTCATAGCAAATGAAAAATATATACTCCATATGCGGAAAAAGTATGCAAACAATTTGAATCATTTAAGTGGAAAGCCAGTCTAATCAAAATATAAATTTCGTTATCCTCAAGAGCACGCGAGTTGTTATAGATTTGAATTTTTATTAGATTGATGGAAAGCAAAATGAGAACAACTAAAAACCTAATGTTCCTTTTTGTAGAAATGCTGTCCCAATTCATTATTTTAGCGATATAGCTCTTCACGTGTGTATGTCTCCTTGGCTTTAAAATGTTTGGGTTTGAGCGGTCCTGATGCAGGTAAACACAGAAAGCGCTCTGGAGGCAAGAAATGTAAATAAAGGCAATAGAAGTATACCGCTGTTCAATAGTCATAAATCGATTTAACTGAATCAAATCCGGGTCACAAACCAAAACTGAGGGAAACACATCAACTATAAGAGGAAACAAAACGGAACAACAGAAACACTGAACTGTACAAAACAAACGCCAACATACATAGAAACGGACTATGTGATAACAACTGCCATATTCCTGTCTTGGTACAGGACATTTTAAGAAAAAATTGTAGGTTGAACCTGGTTTTATGGCTAGCCAAACCCCCGCTTATATGGCAATGTAAAAAATACCGCTAAAATGACAACATTACGTGACAGGAATACAGTACAAATAAATGCAAGAACATTCAGGACAGAGAAATACATAAATAAATAATATAATAGTACATTTCAACATGTAAACCACAGAAAAACAACGAACACCTAAATTAATTTACGACAGAACACAAATACAGCACAATAGAATAATGAACAGTACGTCACACAAATGTATCAACGCCACAAAAAGTGACGTCACAGGTAATTTCTAAAAATAGAATATAAAATTGGGATTAAGTATGTAATGGTGTTATTTGATGTATTTTCTAACCATTACAAGAATATTAATATAGAATTATGTTAGTAATGGTGTAATTATTTGTATTTTATAACCATGTCGGTTTTTCTTCTAAATCAAACTGTGTAAAAACAAATAAATCCTGTGCATATAGTTGCTTTAAACTAAAAATCATGTAAATGAACTAGGTGATTAATATCTTTACTTTTACATACATATAGAAAAAAAAAATAGAATTAAAACCACAAACGATAAGGCATAAAACACCATCCAACAAGAATTACAAATGAAACATCATAACTATATACATGAATGTTGGATATACAAATACCGAGACACGTCTAATAGCAATGCGAATTTACACTCAGCAAAACAGTCATATTCGGGAATAGGTCACGTTCGGTACTTAGAAGACCAGACGACGTAGATGGTAAACCACAATCTAAGACGTGGTAAAAATGTCGTTAGTTAGTTTAGACACAGACACATTGTATATATCAACCGATTCGTGATGGTGTCCATAAAATTTACGGAGTAAAAAGTGTTATTTTCATTTTTTATCCGTGATTTACCTCCGAGGAGAATAGGGAGATAAGAAGAGAGGTGAGGTGTCGAAAACTTTAAACATTCTTTCTAGGTTCAATATAGGTACGTTTCGAAAAAAGAAATAGTTGGAAAAGAGGGACGAAAGATACCAGAGGGACAGTCAAACTCATAGATCGAAAACAAACTGACAACGCCATGGCCAAAAATAAAAAGACAAACAGACAAATAATAGTACAGATGACACAACATAGAAAACTAAAGATTAAGCAACACGAACCCCACCAAAAACTGGGAGTGATCTCAGGTGCTCCGGAAGGGTAAGCAGATCCTGCTCCACATGTGGCACCCGTCGTGTTGCTTATGTTATTACAAATCCGGTAAATAGTCTAATTCGATAAGTCACATTCGTGAAAAGGGAAGGGTATTGTAGTTACGACATAAGGAACATATCCGATATCATCTGTGAAACGGTTATTCCATAACGGTCAACCAACTCGTGATGGCGTCCGTAAAATTTATGAAGGGATGATTTCAATTTCACCATTTGGAACTCTTGGTTTAATAGCTTCCTTGTGAGCAGCAATCCTAGCGACTTGCCGAAGCTGTATGCGTGCTACAACATGTGACTCAATCATTTAGCTCAAATAACACATAATGGTTTGTATAACTGTAGAATTGGTAGAAACGTACCAAAAGGGAGAACTTTAAATTTTCAAGAAAGCTCAAAGGGAAGCTTTTCGTCAAGAGTTTGGGTTATTGAATCGGTTGAATTTTTCAAACTATAAAAGGAAATAGTTCTTAATCACTCTTTTTACAGGAGAAATAAACTAAGTCGTCTTTTAAAAAAATGGTGACATTGGTGAGGTCTCACGACCGCTATAAAAAATAGTGAAGCATAAGGGCATATAGTTGACAAAGGAAGGGTTGAATGGGGCGAATGGGTAAATTTCTATATATATATAGATATGTGTTATATGCAGGAAGCTTCCAGGAAAGTTTAGAGAGCATAAAATGACAAACTTGCCTAATGAAAGACTCACACTAGGCACTTCGTTTACATTTGTTGAAATAGATACCTTCCGACCTTTTTATGTTTTAACTCGAAAGCTAAATAAAATCTGATTTTCAACTTTCCACATATCTTTGATGGTTGATGTTTGGGTTTTAGCTTATCCATCAATGAATAAAAATGGTCTTTCTCTTTACGCACTTTATTAACTGTGTGTGTGACCATGTTATATAACGATTTCGTTTATGGCATGTCTGATTGTGATGGTCACCTGCAAAACAATTTCTTACGGCAGTTTTTATTAAGAACAGTATCATGCGCTGTTAGTGGAATTGTGTTGGAAATTTCATAAAGGATGTTTCAAACAAAAACAGAAAAAATAAGGTCCTAGATTGCTCATGCAAAGCTGACCATAAGATGGATTATGGTATTTTATGCACGTTTTGCTCATATAGATCATCACGTGTTAAGATAGTTATACATTCTTGGCTTTCAAGGTTTTGGGTATGAGCCTTCCTCATGAAAGTAAATCCAGTAAAGCTTCGGACACAACACATTTATAAAGTGATATGATAGAAAAGAAAGGATATGGGGTATCCATCCATGACACAAAATCAGTATATGCAAAGCATCAAACAAATGAATATTCATTTGTCAAGGTCATTAGCGGGATTAATAATTTCGGAAGTTCTTCCCTGTATAACATGATAGCATTGATCAGAGCACACATGAGAGATGACCGAAATATCACATATTGCCAGATCTTGTCTTTGGCAATGGCCCTCAAATAATATCAACACTCTGTTGATATGTAAATCAGATGCTATTATTGGCAGAAGAGAAGCTACAGAAATCCTGTGGTTCAGTTTCCCCTCCATTTTAAATACTTGAAGGGATCTGCAGTATTTACACACCATGTCTTAGTTTTTGCCAAAGAAATGATTTGAAATATCTGAAAGGATTAATTTATTCCTTACATAATTTTTAATGCCTATTGGTATCGTGAATGTAAAAAACAAAATAACAGTCATGGCTTTTATAGTGAGCTGGATTGATTAAAAAGAATTAGCTACTAGTTCATCTTGATTTGTATGCTTAGCCATACAGCACACGAAGGCAAATATTTGAAATGCGGTCTTCTAAAATTCTACAAGCTTACTTCTATGCTTTTTTACAAACACAAATATTAATTAATCCGGCATGTTTAGTAAAATGAAACCACACTTTAATTTTTGTCATCTTTCGCTGGAGTATCTGACATTCAGAAATAACATGCCAATTTCTTGCAATAACTACAAACAGATCGATTGATGGTTCAAATGGTTTTCTCCGATTATCGAAATTCTGCATTCAAGACTTTCGTTTTGTTTTTTTGGGGAGAACCATTGTACCTGCGTTATTAGGGACAAGTATAAATTCAACATTCCTTGTGCCGTTTTAGCCAATAAGTAATTCTTTCAAAACGAAAACTTACAGCTTTACAAATTGTGAAATTTTGTAAAATAAAACAGGTGGAAGATACCAAAAGGACATTCAAAACTTATAAGACGAAGTAAAATGGCGGAATAACATTTTCATACTTCAAAACACTTTCACCATGAAGAGACATTTGAATTCATAAAACTTCTCAACCTTGGCTCTGAACACGTTTTTCAGACATATTGGCAGAACTAGTACTTGACACATGTTAGTAATTAACATTTCAGATCTACATATTGAATTGTGATCTCTTAACAAAGCAACATGTTGCTTGTAGCACGGAAACATCTTGTGTTAATTAAAAGACACCATAAATAGAGCAAATGACAATGGTAAACAGAAAGTTTAAACAGCCAAGTTACCAACAATAATAAATAATACGATATTGTAAAAGTCAACCAATTTTCTAAAGAGCTTTCTAAACAGTTTCTAGATCAAACTTCATCTCAGTCAGGCTTTTTTCTACAAGTGAGACGGACTGGGAACAGTGATAACATTTAAAATACCAGGAAATGATATATCATGCTACTTTTTTAAAGACAAACAAAAGAGTAATGTTCAAAAGAAGGAATGTATTGGCTAGACATTGTTGCACACACTAAATAGATTTTTTTTATAATGCATAACATAGAAAAATCCCTTATTAAGAAAGCATTTGATGAATCTCTAGTATCTGACGGAAAAACAGCTTTTACCGAAATCAAGGAGTTGCCTGCCAAAGTTTTGAGTTCGATGAAAGAGTTTTTTTTTCAGAAGAACAAGACCGTACTCTTGCATCTCCATCTATACTAACCAAGGATAAGGTAAATTGCAATCCACGCTGTAACGGCTATCAAATGCATGCTCGCAAGAAGTGTCCGTAGAAATAGGGATCCAAAGGACTCATTTTTCACCATCCGTAGAATTATTGTCCAAGTCCTGTATGATATTCACTTGCAGTACTGCATTGCAAATCTGTCAAATTAGAGAGTAATAACTGTATTTAACATAACGATGATAAACTCCATGCTGTGTCAGATGTGTCAGGTGTGCTTGCTTCCCCTTATCACTGAGGTTCTTTCAATAATGATTTTACCATATTCAAAAGAAATTATAGACGGATATGTTCGTAACTACAATCCCGGCCCCTTTCCCTTGAATGGGATCTACCGAATTAGACTTATAACCGGGTTTGTACTTAGATGAGTAACACGACGGGTGTCATATTTTGAGAAGGATCTGCTTACCCTTCCGGAGCACCTGAGATTATCCCCAGTTTTTGGTGGGGTTCGTGTTGCTTAGTCTCAAGTTTTCTATATTGTTTTTTGTGTACTGTTGTTTGTCTGTTGTTTTTTTTTTAGCCATGGCGTTATTTTCGACTAATGAGTTTGAATGTCCCTTTAATATCTTTCGCCTCTCCTTTAAGGAGCATCAAAACTACGAAAAGATGTGCAAAGTACAGTCAAAGCAATCTATGCACGGGTTTATAATTTTGAATACTTGTAAATCAAAACTTTATAAAAGGTAGCATGGCGTTATTTTCGACTAATGAGTTTGAATGTCCCTTTAATATCTTTCGCCTCTCCTTTAAGGAGCATCAAAAACTACGAAAAGATGTGCAAAGTACAGTCAAAGCAATCTATGCACGGGGTTTATAATTTTGAATACTTGTAAATCAAAATTTTATAAAAGGTAGTTTAACCGAAAATGAACATATGAATGATATTTTATGTCACACAAAGTGCTTTCTACTGCGCTATACCTTCGGGAACGAAACGTTCATCAGAAGTGTCATCGACCCAGTGGTTAGAAAAACCTTCAAAGATCTCAGACTTAAAATCTGGTATGCCAGACGCGCATTTTCGTCTACATGCACAGAGTGGCGCTCGAATGAGACAGGTGGAAGGTCAGTAGTTGATACATAATATTGATTTTTTTTTTAACATCTAATGATTTATTTCTTGTTACTAAGTCATAAGTCTAAAACCAACAGTAATTTTACGAAGGGAGGTTAAGTTTGCTAAGTGGCCCTCGTACGTTTTCGAATCCAAAGAATCAACTCATAAGTTCCAACCGTTTGCCAGATTTATTTTGCTTACGAACTTTTTCATCTGTTGCTTACCTCAAGACCGGGAGTGATTTTACTATGCAGGTTTTTTTATCAACAGATTCAAATTCACTATTAAAGTATTTAGCCATAAGAATCGGCAATTGCAATTCTTACCGACACATTTAATTGACATTGTCAAAATCTTTAACATCTACTAAGATGTTTTAGTAGAGCCATTTTAATATCCTGTTAGACCTCGGAAACATATCGTTTCACTAATACCTGCTGGTATCGATGCCCCGTTTTGTTAAACCTGTAAATGATAAACTCTGAGACTCTTATCTAGATCTCGTTTGTTGTATTAGTAGAGGGATGAAAGTTCTTGTTGGTTTTGACCTTATGGCGTATTCATTTCATTGTATATGGCACAAAGGAGCTACCAGACTGGTATCACAGGGATTTCAGTGAAATATCAGGGTTACTTTGGATTTAACTGAACTCAGAATTTATCATTTGATGCAAATTCCATTGTATCTAACCGATAACTACTTGTCATTTTTATAGCAGTGGGTCGATAGCTCTGCTGGTGGACTATCAGTCTCCGAGGGTATCATCAGCTCAGTAGTCGGTACTTCGGTACTGACATGATTTATAACAAACCTTTCGAAAATTGTCCGTTTATAAATTTTGAAATTATGTAGAAAATAAGGTTTCAATTCCCTCAGGCAAAGTTGACTTTAGATGGATTTGGCTATTTCTTAAGTCCTTTTGTTTATATAGCTCTTCAACTGTTTCGGTTCTTTTACATACGTAGCTTTCAAATATTCGGCTTTGAGCGTTCATATGAAGTTAAATCCAGGAAAGCGCATCGGACGCATACAATTTATAACGTGTTGTTTCCATTTTTATTTTGTACTGGTGTTTTCCTCTCGTATCACTCACTGGCTTTAGACCAGCTGTTTTTTTGTATGATTTGATGTCCTAGCCATATATGATATGCATTATTATTGTTTTTTTTATTCTGATCAGGATCAGGTTCAAGTATTGTTTTGCGAATTCTCTTAATTGGATTATATTGACAGTTATTATTTTGTTGGTAGACCTCCAAAATTGTTAACTCAGCGACAGCTGCTTTCCAAAAAAAAAAAAAAAAAAAAATCATACAGCGTTGACAATTCTGAAAGTCTTTCAAATAAAGGGCCATTACTGTTTGTTTTAATCAAATTTGGTTTAAAAAAAATGATAGACCAATGGTAATGCACATTTATTGTTAAAATTCATTTTGTGGTTTCTGCGTAAAATTGAATTATCCCAGATATTTTTCAAAGCAGATTGGTCTTATTTACGCAGTTATTTTAGACTGATGTATGAATTTCTCCTGACAATATGTGTTGGGTGTGTTCCTATTAAATTCTTTTAAGAAGTCATAAAATGGTTTTATCGTATCGACGTCATATTTGGAGGAACTTTATAGTATTTATACTCTATACACGCCATATTTACAACAGCCTTATAATTCTCCTGACGCTGTATTTAAAGGATCATTACCATCATCTTTTTTCATTTGCAGTCACATAATTTTGTTCAACCAATGAGTAGAGCATGCAGTGTTAGATTTAAATCAATCAAAGTAGTGTCTTACTGTAATTATAAACTGCTTATAGATATTGCTAATTTCAAATGCAGAACTACATCATAATATGATCTCAATTAATACGTTACGCTCGTACATGTTCAAACTATACGGACCTCATTACTAGGGTAGTGTTCTTTACATCATAACTAATCCAACAAAGTTATGAGGAAGAACGATTAAAATCGAACCTACATAATGGTTACTGTCATCATCCCGATATTGTTTGACCGATATACGGTGTGTCTGTGTTCCAACTCATTAGCGACATCTTTTTGCTAGATCTTTAGATAAACGAACATTCGTCCTGTCTGTAAATTTTTCTATTGCGTCCTATTACCGATTGTGATATTTAAACTAAGTTTGCACTTGCATGGCGAGTATTGTATGCATAGAAGGAGACGTTTATCCTGTCGACACACCTTCGTCTTGCTCCTTTTGGAATTCATCCGATTCAATCAGTTTTTGTTTTTCTACTATCATTTCTATCTTCTCAAATGGATGTTCGCTCCTCTGTTTCAAAATAACCAGCGTTTTAGAAGACTGTTATAAATGAATAATATATAAATAACGGAACTTAAGGTAGATTCATGGTATACCTCCATCTTGGATTGTACAATCGCAGTACACAATCGGTCTAGATCTTTGCCCAAATCTGCAAATTTGGAGACAGATAGGCAATTTATAGGTTAGACTGTTTATTTGATGAAAGAAAACTTGGTGATTTATTGCATTATTCATATTGTTTAAATAAATACCAAATATTTGTGTTTTTAGAATCACTTTTTCAACTTGGCCATTTAAGGGGAGATAACTCTTTTAATAAAAAATTTATACTGGACTGATAGGGAAATTTTAATTTTTTACTTGTAACAAGAAAACAAGTTCGGTGACACCATTTTTTCTTTTTATTTTCTTAAAGCATATTATAAAACCTGTCTTGTCATATTTTATTTCAAAATTCTATCTCATAGATTTCTTTTTATGCACAAAAATGTGTTTTTTCGTGAACAATCTAACCAAATTTGGGCAATTTCGTACGACCCATAGCTTGAAAAATAGCACGGTGACCCATACTTTTTATTATTTTTTTTGGAAAAAGCATAGACAAATCTTTATTTTGGCAAAGTATAAAAAAATTCTATCTGAGGAAATATATACCTATGATCTACCTTAAACAGCAGAAAAAGGTCCTTGTTTGTGACATATATTGAAAATTCGGCGGGAATTGATTTTCTCTAGATTTTCCATACATTTGTCATTATCATCTTTTTATTTCAAAAACTATGAAAAAATTAAAGGATCTTATAATATTTTCAAAAATGACTTTTAAAGGAATATATAATATATTCATGAAAAGAAAAGTAGGGGTTATTGGGAAAATCTCTAAAGGCATCGCATGGATAAAAATAGAGGATTCCGAATATCTGACAAAAAGTAAAAACAAGAGTAGCGATCATTAATTAATTTATGAGATTTAAACATCGGTATACTACTGTTGCTTCAAATTTAAACATGCTATAACATTACTGTCATTGTTGGAATTTCTTTGGATAAACATCGACTCACTTATCTTAAGTTTGAAGCAAAACAGAAATGTTTATTTTTTCCCCATATTTTAATGAGGTACAAGTTTGTTCCTGTCATTAGCAAGATTATTAGTTTCTGAACGGTTAATGACGTTATTGCATTAAATTTTCCCCAGAAAACCTGTCATCCGATAAAGTACAGAAATGCACCATTCGTCCAGCAAGTTACTCAGAGCTTTTGGGTACTTTGTGTTTAAGTGTTTGTTATCTTTTATATTGTTTATATAGAGTTACGTTATGTTCTATCGCCCAGATAAAGCATTTTTGTTCTGAGGCCGCGTGGAAGAACCACTAAACAATCAATCGTTATGTTTTATTACGGACTTTCCTGTCTGTCATTTATGTACCTTTTGTGAGTACATTGATCGATATGAGAAGATTGAGAACTGAAATCTGAAAAAAAAACACAAATTGAACGCTTCTACATGTTCATGCGCTTGTACTGGAACAGAATCCCCAAATGTGGTTGTCTTCTGTTACATCTGAACGTTTTCTTTTCATTTATGGAACGCAATTTTGATGCAATATGTTGGTATCTGTTAAATTCGAACACAAGATTTAAATTATCATTGACATGATCATATCTATAAATCAATTGTGTACGAAACTTTGAGTTGTTCGAGTACTAAGAATTTCTACCCCAGGAATATATAATCTTATTTCGTAATTTTGAGTCATCAAAGCTCTTCAACTTCGTAATTCAATCGGCCTTTTAACCTTTTAGATTCAGACATCACCGATGAGTATTTGGTAGACGAAACACGCGCCTGACGTACAAAATTGTACGCATGGTATCTTTAATGAGATTTTCACACTCATGCTGATAAAACGTTCGCAATGTGTAAACCCATTTTTGGGTAACGATTGCATGAAATGCAATCAAAACCCTATGGTACTAACTTGATATCTAAATCTTCCAAGGTTTATCACTACCGTTCATAGTTCAAATAAAATAGTGCATTCTTTAGATCCTATCCAGTCAATGTCAAGCAATATATTAATGATATGCTATACTTAGATAAGCAAGTTACAATATGATGTGTATCTGAATTACCATACTTATCAAGAAGAATTTTTTTATCACAATTTACATAAGTAATGCATGGAATATGAATCTGTGATAACAATAGGTTCAACTACAAATGTGCAATCATGAACAAAGGAAGATAACTCCAACTCAAATTTATAATTTGCCTAGCTCAATACAATTCAATGTTTTATTTTATATATTGTTGAAGACAAATTGTTGATCCCAAGATTTCTTCTGGTGTATATGGCGTTTGATTGTTGTCCAATTGTTTGTCATGTCTATTATTAATGCTTAACAATTGTCTAAAAATCAGTTCACAGAATACTACAAATGTAGCCACATAAAACTCACCAAAACCCAGTACTGCTTTCGAATATGCAATTATGTGCCTTTGGAGGGTAAACAGATTCCGCTTCACTAGTAGCATCTTGGAACTTGGATGAAATTGGCTTTACTGTTTAAGTCCTCCTGTTTTCAAATATTTCTACAGTCTTGGCTTTCAATATTTTGGTTTTGAGCGATCCTGATGAGAGTAATTCCAGAAAAAAGCGCTTCGGACACATTGAATTTATAAAGTGTTTTTTTTTCTTCATTTCTTAGAATTTGGTCGATACCACTGCTATATGGTGAACTCTCAATAATCGAGAGCATTAGCTCAGTAGTGTGTGCTTTTATAGCATACTTTTCTTACATGTCGCATTAATATATACAGAAATTATCCAGAAAAACTCCGTCAGGCAATATTAACCATAGATACTTTTGACTATTCTGTTTATGTTCCTTTTGGTCGTATAATTCCTCACGTAATCATGTATTTATACATCCTTGGCTTTCAAAAGTTGGTTTGGAGAATTCTTGACGAACGAAAACCAAGAAAAGCATTTTAGACACACCAAATTCATAAATAAAGTGTTGTTTTCATGCTACTAATTATAAGTGCATTTCGGATAGTAAGTCCTATTTGGAAATAAATCATGAACATGAAAAAACAATTGATAGGAATTGTAGCTTTAAAATCATTTAATGCTAAATATAAGTCATATAATGCTAGTTTTGACAATCTGAGTTTTATTGGATGCATATATGTACATTAAGAAACGTAAAATTAACGTTTACAAAATTCATGATAGTGCTTATTTCACAATAAACGAAAACAAATATGACAGACAGAAACCAGACAACCACTGAATTATAGGCTAATGACCTCGGACAGGAACAAACAGAATGAGGCGGGGTTAAACAGCTAAATATTGTGTGGTTGAGAAGAGTAACTCCCCATATTTCTGGAGAACAGTTCATTCCTTTTTTATCTTCGAATATCAGAAAAGAATGAAAACCAATGTTCCATGTGTACCTTACTATAAAATTTATAAATTCTAAGAAGAGGAATTTCGCGTTTCTGTTCCGGTTTAATTTTCACTTCTGTCTGATTTCTAAGTAAAACTATAATCATAGTTCTATACAAAAATGAGTACATATACAAAAAATCATATAAATACAGATAATAAATAACAAGCTTAGTTGAACAACAGACATTTGAACAAAATTAATAACATTGTGGTTTGAACCTGTCCAGTACATAACAAGGCCCTGTTGGTAGGATAATCATAACCAGAAAAATCCGAATTTTTTATTCTGCTGCATGTGTTGTTATTGAAATGATTCCACATTGCCGAATTTATCGATCTTCGTTTACGACCAACAACGCTTTGGCAGTAAGTCCCCACTGGTATATCAAAATATATTTTGTGGTCTTCAATGTCCGCATTTAAAACAGTAAAACTACTGCCACAATTATTATTATCTGAACCAGAACAAATAACATAGTTCGTGTCTGTGGGTAGCATAACTTTTGATGGATAGTAGACTTCAGATCGATGATGATATGGTCCATTGGGTAATCCAGTGCTTGTAGGATAATGTGGTACAGGATCGTAACGATGGACAACTCTCCAACTGTTGTTAACAAGTCTGTTATGTTCAAGTGCATATTGACGATTTCCAACTTTTGGAATACCAAATGTATACAATGCCATTTTTTCTTTTTTAATCAATCTTTCATACACAAGTCTAGCACTAGCTATTGATGCTACGGCACCACCTAGTGAATGACCAGTTATCCAGATATTATAATCTGGATAATTTGAAATTTGATCTTGCATACTAGCTACCACGCAACTAAATAGTTTTTCATGCGCCTGTTTAAAATACTTTTGGACTTCACCAGAACCAATTCCAGCCGATACTTTATACGTGAACAACACTGATTGAATTTCATCCAACAACTGTGTAAATACAGTCGTACCACGATATGCCAAAACAATAGCCTTACTTTTATGAGATATCATTACAACAGCTAAACATTCCTTATATTCAATCAAAGGTAAATCTTCACAGTGACGACCAATCCATTCAACAATTTCATAATCATCAATTCCGTGAGATTTTAAACATGTAAGTGCTTCATTTTGATTACCAGCATACGGAATAGTTGAAAGTCTGAGTAGGTTATAAGAACTGTGAGGATCGTAATCTCCAAATACATCTAATTTAGGACAATTCGCAACGTTTTTGATTACCTGATTCTCGTTGCATGGATTAGAAGGAGCAACAGATCCATATGCATGACATTTGTTGTCTAATTCACACCATCTACATGTTGAAATCCAGGACGACTGCTGAACACAGTATTCACATCCCTTGCTGGAATGTTCAATGCAGTCAGGTTTTCCATGTACACTTTTATCCAAAAGTACTATCAAAATGAGGAAGCATACAAATTCCATACTTCTTAATTTTGATGATCGGTGCCTGAAATTACAAAAGCTAATATATAGTTATAATTTTTAGTAGGATGGCAGGTGTATTTGAAAATAAGGATATTAAGTATGATCGCGAATGGGACACACATGTACCAAAGATAAATGGAAAAGACTGTAAACAACTAGAAGTCAGCATACGCCCTTCAACAATGAGCAAATCTATTGATGTATGGTAAGCCAGTTCATGTTTTGACAGCGCTAAAAGACATATACATCGATATTTCAGAACCGTCGGAAGTAAAGTTTTAGACAAATAACTTAAATCAAAATATATTTAAATATTTTATTAGTTCAATAGAAACAGGTGACATGAACTTTGATAACAGTAAATACGTTAATTTAATTTATAACAATAGAAAATGAAAGATGTTATATTATGGCAATGTGGCAACTATCCACAAGAGTCACGACCACTATATGTCACCTTATATTTTCAACAAAGAGCAAAACACATACTTTTAATCAGCTATAACAGTCCACGACAGACATTATATCAATAACACATAGCTGAGAGGGTGCTATAGGAGATTTTACCTCGAGAAAACATTGTCAACTGAACCGAAGCCAAGGTTGACAATGTCTTTTCGAGGGGTAACAATCTGCTCTATCAACCTCTCAGCTATGTGTTAATTTATTATACTGAATGTTCTGTTAATACTGTCTATTAAATTTCAAATTCAAAGTAATAGATTATGACGTCTTGTACATACCAACCATCCATTTTTAATAAAGCGCACACTTGATCAAGCGTCTCCGTGAAAGGTAATAGAGTATTTGCCATGTGATAGAGTAAATTATCTCTCTCGTATTAAAAATCCAAATCTCGCATTTTCACATGAAGTATGATAAAATAAAATGTTACATGATTCAACAAAAACATTCATGGCCTAACAAAGCAACTAATGAAAAACTAATATGACAGATATCAACCAACGAAAACCACTAAATTACAGGCTCCTGCCTTGTGCAAGATTTAAAAGTATTTACAACAGATTTCGTTAAAGATATTTTTTAAATGATATATATTTCTGTAATATTAGCAAACGTTATGGATTTTTTGCAAAGTTCTTAGAATTTTTTTTAATATATAGAGTGGGTGGCGCATGTTTGCCTTGGACACATTTTCGCCGTTTTGGTATTTTTCTGTAAAATTTGTGTGCCTTTACCCAATACTTGCCTATATAGATGGTAAAGGCTTTTGTAATGTTACAACTGTTGCTATTCCTCTTTACTCCATTTCCAAGGTTATTCGCACATATTAAGAAATACGCAGGTGTTTTTAAATGATTTTGGCAATTATGTAAGATTTATATGACAATCATGCGCAGTCTTAAAGTAAATATTTGTGAGAAAAATCGTATAGGAATGATCTCTCAAGCTAATTCGTGTAATTGCAAGCATTCGTTTTTATAATATACCAGGATAATGAGGATGGTCATATCATACATTGCGGCGAAAATGTGTCCCCCATGGTACACGAACAACTTGATTTCCTAATGAGTTTGCGTTCGTTTTTAGAACAATTAACCAATGTTTTGAAGATAACTTCTTTATCAAACATTTTTTTCATATAGTTAAATTTCTGAAACCTTCATAAAAAGTTCCAAATATTCGAATGTAGGTCGGATGTAAGTGGAAATGAACGAATTATGCGGCGAATATGGGTCTCTCACTCTATGTTTAAAAATTTTCTATACATATTTCTGCACAATTAGTTAAAGGAGTTGTGACGCGATTTTCAGTTATTTTTTGTCTGGAAATAAATCAATAAATATCACTCTTAAAAGATGTTTCTTGTAGTTTGTGCGATCAAAACCTGACCAGTCAGCATTTGTCAGATTATAAAAATCAACGAGTGTTAGAATCAATGATACTAAATTAGGTAGTGATCACGTGACCGTGGATATTGTATGTCTCTGTTGATAGGCGTGTACCAGAAGTAGAAAAAAACGAGAATAAAATTCAAATAAGGTCAAATGATGCGTTCACAAAGGATACGTTTTTAATTTTACTTATGCTTTTGTTACGGAGGTCTTTTTTAAGGAATGAATTATCATCAAAATTTAGTCCTCAATATACATCTTTTGTTTGGAAACCATACATTACACTAAGATATATCAGTCTTTCTGTTATCTGCATTTGCAAAATTTTTGTCTAACGGTTGAATAAGCAGGAAATATTTTAAGCGGAAGGTTTGGCTATCCATAAAACCAGGTTCAACCCACCATTTTTTCTTAAAATGTCCTGTACCAAGTCTGGAATATGGCAGTTGTTATCAAATAGTCCGTTTCTATGCATGTTGGCGTTAGTTTTTGTTGCAGTTTAGTGTTTCTGTTGTTCCGTTGTTTTCCTCTTATAGTTGATGTGTTTCCTGCGGTTTTAGTTTTGTAACCCGGATTTGTTTGCTCTTAATCAATTTGTGACTTTTGCACAGCGGTATACTACTGTTGCCTTTATTTAATTCCTTTAAGTGGTCGTCAAATAACAATTTCATTATTTCCCCCTAGTCTGTTAACATTTATCGAAGGCTATTGTTCTAATTATTAAATATTCACACCTATCATACTGACCAGGTGAAAAGTAATAAGGCACCTGAAGTGCAATTGAGTGACGTGTTTTATTTACCTATAAAAACCAAAGATGATAGAGAACAAAATATCTTATTATTATTTTGAAATAATATTGGCCTCGAGCATTACTGAAGAGACAATTATTGTCGAAATCCGAATCTGGTGCAGAAAAATTGGTGCCGTACAAGTCTATAACTTCATAGGAAATTGTTAGGCAAAAGCAAACAAAAAGGAAATGATACGAGAATGTGAATCATAAATCTTTACATTCTTATATTGGATTTTGTTTGGGGTCAAAGTTTTGAAGCTATTAGGTAAGGGAGGGGGTCATTATGTGGTTCATAAAGTTTGGGGGTCATTATGTGGTGAAAATTTGAACATACCCATCATCTGATAAACAATGACCGTTCCTAAGTTTAGCTTCTACTTCTACCGACCCTCTACTATAGTGAGAATTTCTCCTCGCGTAAGGTTCAAGTTCTCATTATTTAAATCCGACTGAAAACATGAAAAAGCATTCAGACCTGGGAGTCCTTGCCTTCATCTGTTAAATCTGACAGTCAAGAGACAGGTTATTCCACTGGTCCACTGAGAACAAATTTCACTGACGGCTAGAAATGTTTGAATATATACTAATTCTTACCTTTTGTTTGATGCAAAATATCCAATTGGGGAAAAGAAATGACACGTGACTAAACCACACTACAGGTGCCTTCTTACCTTTGACCTGGTTAAGTATGCTATAGATGTCAAAATTTAATTACTAAAACAACAGCCTCAATAAATGTTTTGTATTGTGTAATTATATACATAAGGTGAGACGTAAATACACTACTGAATTGAATTGTTTACATAAAAGGGGAAAGTAATAAAATTGTTAATTGAATATCTTAATGCAGAAATAGAGTGAAAAAGATTTGTCACTATACAAATACTTGGTGTGATGTATGGTTTCCAACCAAAAATTAGAAGCATAACTTTTGGTAATAATTTATACCTATTAAATGTCTCTACGTAACCAAAAAAAAAAAACCCAAAAAAAAAAAAATGACCCTTTGCGAACGCCTAGTTTGACTTTTACTTTCGTTTTTATTGCTTCTGGTGCACACATAATTATATCATTACCGTAACAGAGAGAAAAAAGAACAATTTGATCATCAATAATTAGAAATTTATATTTTCAATCATGATTTAAAGTAGTTCTATTTAAATAAAAAAAAAAAAAAAATGCAGAAAGCGGTTTATTAAATTTATTCATCAGACAAACCCATATGTATAGTAACAATCCGAACGGTATTGTCCGAAAAATCGTCGTTCTTGGACACTTCGCATGAATAATTAATATCCTTTTCTTGGTTATTTTCCACACACAATGGCTCAAATGGATGAGGTCAATTGTCTTTGTAGTTTGTCAGTAATCGGGTAAAGTGCTGTCAATACCGTCCATAGTGTATCGACATCGTCCAGTTAGAGACATTTTCCAAGCTTGTAACCACTGACGTAAGCACGATCACGTAATAGTTATCTAATTAAAATCATTCATTATGACAAGCGCTGGATTCTTCGACCTAAAAATCCGATTGATCAGGTTTTGACCAGCAAAATTGTACAGAACATGTTTTAATACTAATATTTATTAATTTAATTATAAAAACAAAATTAAAAATCGTGTCACGTCTCCTTTAATGTTATTACTACCACTGCGATGATGCCTCTGCTAGTGGACTGTTGGTCCCCGATGGTATCACCAGCCTAGTAGTCAGTACTTCCGCACTTGCATGCAAATACGAATTATGTGTTATTAGAATTTGCAATTACAAAATTTTGGAAATGATTTAAAATTAAGGAATATATCTCCTTCATGCAAAGCTCTGATTCCTTGCCCGACTTTGCCTATACAGTTTTGTCCTTTTTGGTCTGTAAGATTTGTTTTTCAATAAGCTAGGATTTTCAAATATTTTGGCCTTGAGCATCACTGAAGAGACATTTATTGTCGAAATTCACATTTGGTGCAGAAAAATTAGTACAATTAATGTTATTGATACAGTCATATCACATATTGTAGGATATGTCTCTAACATATCTAAAGTTTGCTAGACTAGTTATTATAGGCAACGTGAAATTAAATTCCAATATTCCCACCCCTCTCCCCATAATAATTTTTAGTATTTGATTTAATTTGTTTATAGCTAATGTCACTATTCTTTGTACTTCTATTGTTGCATCCAGCGGCAAGACCCAGAACAATTGTAAATCAATGACAGGCGTTTTGTTAGTAAACGATCGAAGAAAATAGGTTTGCGCTATTTCCATCTGTCAATATGACTGATTGGCACCAGTAATATAGCAACCTCGTTCTGAATGACCTCCGGGATGGAAATATGCTTATTTATCAGGTCAATAGATCGATTCATTGAAATACATATTTTACCATTTATTTGACACTTATACTGCTATTGATTCATTTTTAGGTTGCATTTCTGTAAATATTGACAATGCAATTTCCCAAAGGAACTCCTTTTACGGCTAAAACTGTACCACTTTTACTATGAAGTTTTGAAAAAAATCATATCCTAGAATGGAAAGTTCATGTGCACTATTATTTTTTTCAAAGGTCAAAATATAGGGCTGTGCGGCATATGTTCAACGTTCATATGCCCCGAACATCTAAGAGTTTAAACTAACACTAAATTTCTTAACTACCCCTACCTTAACTGTAGGATTACCACAGATTTCAATATAAACAATATGCAAATGTATATTTACTGGTAACATTCACAAGTTATGTCTCTATGAGATGAAGCATAGAGATCATAACTGGGAACTAGTATGTAAACAAAATTAATTATCTATGAATATTCTATATCTCCCTAAAAGAGGCGTGGTTTGAGAAACAGCTGTATTTACAAAGTGCAACCTATAATCAAGTTTTATTTAATTTACCTGACTGTGCACTTTATTGTGGGACCAGGTGTCATCATGAGTGATAAATTTCATTGTGTAATGAGGTTGATTAAGGAATAACGCGAGATTGCAGTTAGCCAATCAGAATAACGTATTATAATGAAACATACATCTAATGTAATTATTAAGCATTAAAAGATTTTAAGACAAATGCATCATTCCTTATGTTTTGATATACCTGTAATTAATAAAGGGAACCATAATGACACCGTATATTACATCACTTTGTTTCTGAGTATAAGTACAAAGCTGTACAACGGGTTAAAACCGCAAATAAAAGATATCAAACAAAACATAAGGAATGATGCATTTGTCTTAAAATCTTTAATGCTTAATAATTACATTAGATGTATGTTTCATTATAATACGTTATTCTGATTGGCTAACTGCAATCTCGCGTTATTCTTAATCAACCTCATTACACAATGAAATTTATCACTCATGATGACACCTGGTCCCACAATAAAGTGCACAGTCAGGTAAATTAAATAAAACTTGATAAAAATCGTGTTTTCATGATCCTAGCTAAAAATGTATTATAAGTATTGAATGCTTCTTTGTAACTTCATAGGGTTGTAAAGCGTTGACCGTGTGCACATTTTAGAATGAAGCGCTTCCGCACAACAAAATTGACGATTTTAAAACTGAATTCCCATTTAATCAATTTTTTATGTTCCGTTCAATTCTCGGAAATTTTTTCTTTCTTCATAAATTTATAATATTTAATACTAAACACATCATATGATGGCGCGTTTGTTTCTAGTTTACAACATATAACAATTTCTGATTGTTTGAAATATAATAATTTGAAACAAATTGAATTATAATCCTATTATATGTTCTTAAATTTCTGATAAAACTTCAAATTTTAACAAGGTACTTGATCACTCCCCTCACCGTCATTAGTTTGAACTCAAGATATATTTGAATTACCTATACTTTTGTCATCAGATATCATATTTTCCAGGAAAGTCTTCTTATATAATAACCATGATTGCAGAGGTCATTTTTTTCCGTATTTTTCGCCTAAGAAAAGAGTTTTCTTGTATAAAAGAAAAATCAGTAACTGTCATACATGTAATTAGTGAAAAATACGCACTATTTCGTACATCCCTTAAATAGTTTCGCCTATTGGCTTACCGTTTAAATGGCGGCATCTTTGACAGATGTAACATTAAACTAGATATTAAAGTTGTCGAATAGGACAGAACATCGAACTTTACACCATAGACATTCTAAGGTCCCACATATATCTGACAACGAAAAAGAAATTGAGTGCCAACACATATTACATGTATATTTGAGATAGGTAACTAATAAAACTGTTTTTAAAATTCGTAAGGAATATAACCACCAATTCAAAGATCCATTGCTTTCTATCTTAAATTTTGCAATTTTAAGCACTAATGGTTAGTTTGTCTTAAGTTCAAATAGAGTGGCAGTCATTTCTTGTCAAAACTATACCTTATACTGACAAGTGCTGAAAAATTGAACATACCTTTAATTGCATATAAAAGCGCACTGGTTCCCGGAAGTTTGGTAGTACAAAACAGGTACTTCTGATCTGAACAACAGGGCAAATATGCCCTCCTATCATAATTTCATATATTTTTTTTTTATTATTCAAAATAAACTTCCACAAAGGATTCTACCGTGATCCAAAGCCCTTAAGCTTTCCTTTGATACCAAAATTACCCAAATATTTTACTTATTGACAAAGTTACAGCTATGCGTAGGAACTATTTTGTTTAAAATATGTACTTCTTTCTTGTATGTTATTTCTGACCGGACCCGAATTAGTGGTTCTATACCTTAAACATTTGTCAGGTTGAAAAACTGTGATATTGGTGAATCTCTTCCACCGGCAAGAAAGCACGTCACTTTGCTATAAGATTAAAAAGGTAAATTCAACAGCGTATCCATTACTAGTACCACAACGCATACAATTTGTAACTAGCTGAGACAAGTCCCTGGTCAAACTTGTCCGTGTCAATGCACATTAATACAACGTTCACTTCATCCTTGCATATATGTTTATATTTTCGTCCATTTAGAGGACATCTTCACATGAACACATTGAAAGTAAACCGACTTTAATTGGAACTTACAAACCAAGAGGTCTCCTCGATATCTTAATCTGATTAGCAGTCCAACACTTTAAGTGAGATAGATATTCATGTTTGAGTTAAATCTCTAGTGACGTCAGAGGAAGATTGTATGCCCATAAGCATTACGACAAATAACAGTAGTGGGGGAAATGGGATTCTGCGACATTTTGTCTAACACTACAAACCAGTAAAAGTCTGAAATGGCCTATATCTGTACTCGACTGTACTGATTTTTACTCGACCAGTCTGAATTAGTCTGAAATTTACTTGATAATACTCGACTGTAGTCTGAACCATACTTAACAGTCTGAACTTATACTCGACCTTTACTCGACCAGTACTTAACAATTTTATACACGTCTGAACCATGCTCGACCTAGTCTGAACCATGCTCGACCTAGTCTGAACCATACTCAACCTAGTCTGAACCATACTCGACCTAGTCTGAACCATACTCGACCAAGTCTTAACCAACCTAGACCTATTTTTTGTATCTATCTATTGTATTTCATCAATTTATGAACTGTTTTTAACAACAGCTATTTCCCATGGCTAGAAATTTGAACAACAGTTTGAAATTAAAATGTATTCAATATAACATTGAAACCAAAATTTCACAATAAACATAATATAACTTCAACACCATATTCATCAACACTTACATATATATATATCACCTTTAAAATAAAAATATAACAAGCTGATCAAATAATCTCAAAACTGAATTCTGACTAATAGTAATATTTTCAATGTTATTCAAAATTTTTGAATGTTTCAGATATATTTTATGGTTACTTGACAATTTTCACCATTAACCAGTGTCTGAGCAGAAAGTTGATGAACCAGGGGTATGTCAAAGAACGTCTTGTCCTTTTTCTAAAAAAGTTCATCGGAAGGTACCAAGAACATGTTGATAAATATTCCGTATCAACTTCACAAATAATACACGATGGTCTTGAAGTATAGATTTTGCGTAGTGACGTTGTTTATCATCTTAATAACGTGTTATAGTATTCTTTTATTTGTCTTAATTAATACTACTTTTATTGTTAAGCTCAGTTTTTTGATATATCCATTTGACGTGACTCTGTGCTTATGTATCCCGTCATACCTTGAACGACAAAATTATTTCATTTTTTAATATTACTTTTACTGTTAAGTCTGTTTTTTGTGATATACATTTGACATGACTCTGTACTATGTATCCGTCATAATTTGAACCACACTATTAGTGTATTTGTTGATATTGCTTTTGCTGTTGGGTCTGTTTTTTGTGATGTCCATTTTGCGTGACTCTGTGCGTATGTATTCTGTCATACTTTGAACGACAAAATTGTTTTATTCATTGATATCACTTTTGCTGTTGAGTCTGTTTTTGTGATATACGTTTGACGTGACTCGGACTTATGTGTCCCGTCATGATTTTAACCACACTATTATTTTATTTGTTAATGTTGCTTTTGTTGCTGGGTCTGTTTTTGTGATGTCCATTTTGCGTGACTCTGTGTTTATGTATCTCTTTATACCTTGAACGACAAAATTATTTTATGTCTACCTGTACGAATTTCAAACGCGCGATTTTACGCCAGTACTTAAAACCTTCCATCCTTATAGGTGGATTTTACATAGATAAATAAAATCGTATGATATAAGCATAATGAGGATGTTAAATTTGATGTATGCCCCCTTTTGTGCTTCTTCGTAACATTTGTTTGTTTTATAGTGATTAAGATGATAACACAATGTTGACTGCTGTAATCCTATTTTGACATTTTACCAATTGTGTCTGTTTGTTTTGTTCACGCATCGTTGTCAATATAATGGAATTTGATACGACTGTCATACAAGTGAGAGGTTTGGCTAGCCATAAAACCAGGTTCAATCCACCATTTTCTACATAAGAAAATGCCTGTACCAAGTCAGGAATATGACAGTTGTTATCCATTCGTTTGATGTGTTTGAACTTTTGATTTTGCCATTTGATTGAGGACTTTCCTTTTGAATTTTCCTCGGAGTTCAGTATTTTGTGATTTTACTTTTAAGCCTAGTAAAGATTTATTGTGTCAGTTGAGTTTAGTTAATAATGCAGTGAACATTTTTTATTTATTAAAATATATATAAAATAGTATATAAAGCAACTTAATAAATTTAAAAAGACACCTTTGTTTTGTAAAACCAAAAATTTAATATAATCATGATAATAGAACTTCCATAGCAATCCTTGATAACCTTTTAAAAAAGGAAATGTGTTCCAAAGTTACAGTTGAAAAAAGGTTGTCAAAATTAAAGACATGGCATACAAGAAGCACTTTAATAAGGTTTAATTACATCAGTATATGTGTGTTTTACAGGTAAAATGAAAGCCCTATTTTTCTTAAACTCGTGTATTACTTATCTAGTGAATTCAAAAGGTCTTGCGATTTAAGTTAAACAGGATGTTGCAATTTTGAATGTATGTTATTTAGAATTTAATACTCTCTGACCAGGTGTGATCTTTTTAATGAGTTTGCCCCAAGCAGGAGGTATTACTTTATACTTCACCGCTAATCAGAAAAACAATTTTATTAATTTCTTTAAATTTTATCCCTTTTGATATATATTATATATAATATATCCCAAATTATAATAAAAGATATATTTCTAATATAAGGTTAAACAATTTCAATGATTTTGTTGGCTGTTGTTACCTCATTAAAAAGATAACTATATAACTATTGTATGTAACCATGAAACCTATGTAGTTTTTATTTAGGAATTTAGGAAAATTAAGTTTAAAAAACCCAAAAACACATTCCAAACAAGAAGCACCTTAATAAGATTTAATTACCCTCAGAGAGGTGTGGTTTTTAGGTAAAAGAAAATCTTTTTTAACAAAACTGTAAAACTTTAAAATTAATATAATTAAATTATTATATAAGATAATTTGATTTAACTATTTCTATTTGATAAATCTGAGAATCATGTAAAAATCTGTTTTTATATATATCTTTATTTCATTGTGGCTGTTGTCATGTCAGTTAAAAAGAAATTTATTTTAACAGTTAAAATTAAAAAAAAGTAGAGGTTATTTGGTCAAGTATGGTTCAGACTGGTCGAGTATTGTTCAGACCTTTGGTCGAGTATGGTTTAAACTGAAAAAAATAGGTCGAGTACAGGTCGAGAATGGGTTAAGACTGTTTCAGACTGTCGAGTGATAGTTCAGACTATTTTCAATGGCAAAGATAAGGGTCAAGTACAAATCAGTACAGTCGAGTATAGTTAAGACTGGGGTCGAGTAATGTCGAGTAAAATTCAGACCAATTCAGACTGGTCAAGTAAAAATCAGTACAGTCGAGTACAGATATAGGCCATTTCAGACTTTTACTGATTTGTAGTGTAATGTTAACCATATGGGGAAAAGGTAGCCTCCTGTTTCTATGACGTTATTATTAAGTATTAAGACACAGGTATTATGACACTAATTAATTAAATTAATGAATTTCTTTGGAGGATAAGCTCATTATAAAGTGTTACTCATTACGTTGTGTTAATTATGCTTAATTATGTTGTGTATTATCTTTAAATTCTCATTTATTCATCTATATGAAAGTCCCCTGTTGGTGGTGGCGGTGGTGGTGGTGGTGGAGGTGGTGGTGGCGGCGGCGGTGGTGGTGGTGGTCATGGTAGTGGTGGTTGTGGTGACGTCGGCGGCGGCGGCGGAAACGCATGACTGCTCAGTGGATTTGTTTGATTTATTTTTTGTCTATTTCTATGATGTTTCAACATGTTCAACATAGCATCCCTTCTCGAAAATTCCACATCACACTTTGGACAAATATTATATATCTTGGAGAGATCTTTACATACATCATCTTCCTTCAAATGATAGACGAGGAGAGATTAAGATATTGACATTCTTTTTATATTCTCCAATGTCCATAGGCCAAACTTCGTATCCCATCATCTAGTAAGTATATTTTGTCATCACAAATTGGATAAACCCAGCTTATTGTTGGATATATTATATAACTTGTGGTCGTGTTAATGGATCAGTGTAATGGTAGACATGCGGATTTCTTTATTGAATAAAAATTGTTCATTATAACGTTCGTGTGTTTTGTGATTATTTGATCACACTCTTTCTCACACCCTTTGTTTTCTTCTTTTTGCAGAGTTTTCTATACTCCTCAGATATCAACCAGTACATCTTAAACTAGAAACCAACAAATTCCTGTATGGGAATACCATGTGTTTCATTCTTCTTCTTTCCTGACACCTCCTTATTTAATGTGCTATGAAAAGGATGCTTGGGGTTATATTCTGACGTATCAATCAAGTGTTTTTCCTCCATCATATCTTGATATATTTCAGTGTTGATGCTGTAGCATAGAGAGTCTGTTTCCGAAAACAAGTTTTGCTCTGTAGGAAACTAAAACAAGAAAGACTTCAATATTGTCGAAGCATATATTATACATAATTTACGTGAAAAGAACAACCAGTGATTATTCATATCAAAGGAGTCAATCGCCACTGGTACTCGCCCCAGGTCGGAAAAATGGCTCCTTAATCTACCGACCGTATGGGTTCCCAGTTTTGATATTAATATGAATAACCAAATGATTGATGTTCAAGAATGTTTGATTAAGGCTTTCGCCAAAGAAGTCACCACCATCGACGCTCTATATCACTACAAAGCGGATCTGTCCTCGGTTTCGAGGCTGCAAAGGCTTAGGTTGGAGAGGTCTTCCTGACTATAGCGGGGCATACCACATGACACTCCCTCTCCATTGTAAGCTACATGGTATTGCCCTAAGTCAGTACACCATACCAGTGCAGGAGACAACTTCAAACTTTCGAGGACTTTCAATTGAAATATTTTTAACCCCTTTTTGTAAGCAATAACGTTCAAGTCACTTTCATCGAAGAGCACGTTTACAAGTGTATGTAGTTCTACTAATGTAACTAGTGTGGAAAACTAGCGAACATCTAAGACTACCGCTTTCGCTTTCCACAACGGAGTTTATCTTACGCCGTCGATCCCAGAGCCGATGCAAATGATTACTAAACATAATATATTTAATTCTTATGCTAATAAAATTTCTAATTATGTTATCGTACTTTACTGATTTGGCGTTCCATACCTTTAAATGGCTGATATTGTACATGAAATATGTGATTTGACTTTACCTTTACAATGTCTCAATAAGACTAATAAAGCCCTTTAAATTTTTTCGCTTTTATTGGAGAGGGTTCATAAAATGTGGAAGTTTCAAAATTAGTTAATCTGATTGGTTAATTTGGAATCCGGCTATTTTTCTGGATCTATATTCAGCTCAGTCTAATGTACCTGTCTTAGCTATCGGATGTTATTTTTCTCTGCTTTCGAATGATCCAGAATAATTTGAAATTTAAAGCATATTTTAATAAATAAAAAACAAGTAGTTTAAAGATGTAAGTAAGTTAAATGTTAAGGAAAAATTATAATCTAGGTACAGAAATTATCACAATTTGATAGGAATTATTTGATATGTTTATATTAATGTTCATTCACACGTGTACATAAAGACATCAGGTCATTGAGAACGATAGAAAGTGTAGATTTATACAAAATGATCTATTATCAGTTAGGAATTTTTAAGTAAGAGGATTTCAGAGTAAACGTGAATATTATCATTTTATTTTTAGAGAAATGATAACTTACCTGGATTTTGGTGTGTATTTTTTCCAGTCTGCAGAATATAGCAAAATAAACAAACACCTTGATTTTACTTGATACGCTCCACTCAGTTACACAGTTTAAATCACCTATTGTGGTGCACATATCTTTTCTCCGTCTATTTTGAATGTAAACCAAAACAGTTCACAACATGTATTATATAAACTCAACTTAGTTTATTTTGGTACCTTCTACAGGAATAAAAAAAAAAAAAAAAATGAATAGCAAAATCCAGTTAAGTTTTTATTATAATTCTGAAACTTAAAATGCATTTAAACTTTATTTATTCATCGTGCTTTTAAACTTTTGCAGGTGTACAGCTTTGTCAGTACTCAAGAGTGAAATATGTGGTATAAATATGGCCACATTTGCAAAAAGGTAATGATGAACCTAAACCAAAAACAGTGATTTTTATTCAATCGATAACATCAAGGATATATTTTTAACATGCTCATATATGCATATACCGATGAAAGTGTCTAAGTAATCTCGGTTGAACTTGTTAAGTTATTTAAATGTCCTTTGAATGAATTACACCTTTTCTAACTATTTTATTGCCATTGATATCTCTTTTCATATTTAAATTTTGAATGGATAAATATTTACTGACTACAAATTGAAGATTATCTTTTGTTATGGACAGTCATTAAGATCTACGGAGCCCCGCAACTGATATTAAAATCTTCTTCTTTTTTAATTTGTGCGAAATATGTACCCAAGAAATGAATATTAAATAGTAAGAACCAAACATCAAATCGTGTGCTTGATATATTAAATCGTGCCCATGAAACAGTAATTAAATCAATAATGCACACGAAAATACAAGGAATATATAAATAGGACCGTGAGCATGAACAATCAAATTGTCTGTTGATAGTTCATATCAAGTTATTTGCAAGAAATATTACAACGTGTCTACTAGATAACAATTTGTGCATTCTAAATACAAATGTTATAAGACAAAGCTAAATCATATTATGATGTTATTTCTTCACGAAGGTAGTGTGTTCGAGTATAACTTTTCATATGTTGTTGCTTTTTTGCTGTGATTTCCTTAAAGTTATAAAAATTTGACTGTAATAGATGGATCATTAAACATGTAATCAAGCTAGCTGTATTTTGTTTCTTTTTAGAAAGGTTTTCTGAAAATTATTCTTTTTAGGGTTCTGAACCTATAAAGGCAAATTTTAAAGAAAAAAAAAATATAGTGTGGTTATTTCTTCAAATATAGGAATATATGTTGCTTACATAAAATAAAAGATAACGTTTTTATTTCTATCATAAGGAAGTGTGGTGTATGTTCAATGAGACTGATATCCAACGACAGAAAAGACAACATCTAGAAGTCAACATGCATGTACGTCTTCAACAACAGACTGAGATTACTAAGCATCTGCTATCCACAACATATTCAATAAAGAACACACAAAAAAAGATGTATTAGGGATAGCTTCTATAAAAGTTTTAACCAACGTATGGAATGAATTTTGGATATATTAACTGATGGCTTACGTTTCATCTACCGTATGTAGTACGAAGTTTCTTAAATTTAAAGTTTGAAGTTGTACAAACGTAAAACTAAAGCTCTAAAGAGTTTTTTTCTAACTTTAAAAACATGTACACAAAAAATACATAAAATAAAAATCATACAAAAGCTAGTACCTAAACAAACATAGCAGACCCTGTTCTCAATCGTATGATAGATATATACGGTTCGATAAAACTATGTTAATTTTTCGCTCCTTTGAGATTTCATTCGATTTCCTCGGTTTTTGTTAGTTACCTTGGTTTGTCTCTTTTTAATCGATTTGCGCGAGATGAACATCGATGAACTACTGTCGCCTTAATTTATCGAACAATACATATCTATCACTATTTGAGTGATTATCGTTGTAA
This sequence comes from Mytilus coruscus, assembly GCA_017311375.1. Lineage (NCBI taxonomy): Eukaryota > Metazoa > Mollusca > Bivalvia > Mytilida > Mytilidae > Mytilus > Mytilus coruscus. Next base: position 30,961 of record JAASAO010000534.1, on the reverse strand, counting down.
TACATTTCAGAGCCCTCACCTGAATTTTGTCTGTCTTATTTAAATTTTATTCACCACTAAATGAAAGTGAAAAAAAAAAAAAAAAAAAAAAAAATTTCAAAGTATAAAGGTGTTGTGTATAAATAATCCATTTAAGTTTTGATAAATTGGCACCAACCCTTTTACTTTTTGCATATTGTTTGAACTCTGTGCAAAATGTAACGACAAAGAGACGATTTTTCGTCCACAGTTGTAAATTTTCCATATTTGGAAGTTGATTTTACTTGGCCCTTATATTACGATGATTAAATATAATAACGCGTTCGCTATGCCGTATCTGAAGTGATGTTTTGGATTTCAATAAACGTAAACTACAGTTCACTGGTAGATTATTGAGTCAAGGAATTCGTAACCACAAATTCTTTAAAACCTTAACTAAATTCTTTCATAGATACAAATATTGGGCTTGGAAGTTTGGCTGTACCGTAAAAACGTATTACAAGCGGAATATCACATCCTTATTTTTACGGTTTTAGCGCCCGCAAACATGTTTAACCCCGCCTAATTCTGTATGTGCCTGTCCCAATTCAAGTCTGGAATTCAGTGGTTGTCGTTGGTTGCTGTATATCATTTTCTGATTTTCTTTTATTGTTTCTCTGCGTTTGTTCTTGTGTTGTGTTGTTGCACCTCTATCTTAGGTTAGTGCAGGGTAGGGAGCTACTACACATGTTTAACCTCTCCACATTCTGTATGTGCCAGTCCCATGTCAGAAGCCTGTTAATTAGTGGTTGTTGTTTGTTGCAGTATATTATATTAGTTTTTCGTTTATTTGTTTGTACATAGATCAGGCCTTTAGTTTTCTCATTTGAAAGGTTTCATATTTGTCATGTCGGGGCTTTTTATAGCTGACTATGCAGGTTGAGTTTTAGTTATTGTTGAAGGCCGTTCGTTGACCTATTGCTGATAACTTCTAGATCATTTGGTCTTTAACGGAGAGTTATATCTAATTGGCCCCTTTTTTCTCTTTTTCATATTGTCTATAGTTGAGGACAATATGGTACCCTCTAGATGTCGGTTTTGTCTTAATAGTTCTGCTGTCATATTAACATTTACTTCACATCACTTTTTATTAATACACAAACAAATTAATAATCTATTCATTTAGTTAAAATAATGTAAATCTGAGAATCGAAATAATAACTTCATTCTTTTGTCTTCCTTCAATATTATTCTACAATTCATTCAAATCTAAAAGCTGCCAGCTACCAATTTACCTTAAATGGATTTGGCTATTTTAGGTCCTTTTTAATCATATAGCTCTTTAACTGTTTTGGTTCTGATACATTCTTGGCTTTCAAATACTCGGCTGTGGACGTTCTTGATGAAGGCAAATCTAGAAGAGCGTTTCAGACGCATGGAATTTATTAAGTGTTGTTTTCATTTTTAGAGTATGCAAACGACGTTTTGCCATATATAAAGGTTATATATATGCAAGCATTAATGCAGGTTAAATCATTTGTTTAAGTTACGTCTGCTGGGAAACATGGTTTGTGGCAAAATGAACTGGTTTTCATAATAACTTTATTTTAAGAACTGTTAACCAATATTTTCTACCATATAAAACGACAGCTGTATATGCACAAATCAATCATATTCATAAATATAAATCGAAGTTTAAATTGGACGCTTTTGAAACCTAGCGGTTTCATGGATACGTGAATATATAATCAGCAAAAAGGAAAGTTGTTTACAATGTATGTGTGTCCGATTCCCCATATAACGGCAGAGGAAAATTTAGTTGGTCGAAAGATCTAAATTACATGCCGTTTTAAAACAGAAATCAGTAAACCAGCAAATTAAAAAGTAAACAAATTCGATAAACGTCTACAATTGAATGAAGTGACTTTACAGCAACCGTTTTATAAATAGTTGATTTAAGTGAAAAGTAACCGAGGTGAGTGAATAGCCGACGTCAAAGAAATGATATAATTATGATTATCTCTCAGTGACCAAGGGAAAAATATATACCACTGTCCCAGGTGAGGGGATGGTTGGCGCGCCCACAAACATGTTTAACTGATTTTTATAGTTTGTTCTTATGCTATACTGTTACACCACTGTCCCAGGTTAGGGGAGGTTTGGCCGCTCGCTAACATGTATAAACCTGCCACATTCTGTGTGTGCCTGTCCTAAGTCAGGAGCCTGTAATTCAGTGGTTGTCGTTTGTTTCTCTGTATCATATTTGTTTGTCGTTCATTATTTTGTACATAAATTAGGCCGTTATTTTCTGGTTTGAATTGTTTTACATTTGTCATATCGGAGTCTTTATAGCTGACTATGCGGTATGGGTTTTGCTCATTGTTGAAGGCCGTACGGTGACGTATAGATGTTAATTTCTGTGTCATATGGTCTCTTGTGGAGAGTTGTCTCATTGGCAATCACACCACATCTTCTTATTTTATATTAACACCGCCAATATATGTTACACCACTGTCAATATACTGTTACACCACTGTCCCAGGTTAGGGAGGGTTGGCCGCTCGCTAACATGTATAACCCTGCCACATTCTGTGTGTGCCTGTCCTAAGTCAGGAGCCTGTAATTCAGTGGTTGTCGTTTGTTTCTCTGTATCATATTTGTTTGTCGTTCATTATTTTGTACATAAATTAGGCCGTTATTTTCTGGTTTGAATTGTTTTACATTTGTCATATCGGAGTCTTTATAGCTGACTATGCGGTATGGGTTTTGCTCATTGTTGAAGGCCGTACGGTGACGTATAGATGTTAATTTCTGTGTCATATGGTCTCTTGTGGAGAGTTGTCTCATTGGCAATCACACCACATCTTCTTATTTTTATATTAACACCTCCAATTGCTGTATGTGCATCCCCAAAGTCAAGAGCCTGGAATTCAGTGGTTGCCGTTTGTTGATGTTTACCCTATTTGATTTTCTATAATTGTTAGTGTTTCCCCAGGCACGTTTAGCATGGATAGACGCCATGACCTTTTACAATGACGCCATGCCGTTTTTCTGTCCTAATAAATGACGCCATGCCCCCTTTTCACTTCTGTGAATGACCTCATGGTCTCGTAAATGATTGAATACGAGAAAGTGAATGTATAAAGTCCAGAATTGGCTTGGGTGTGTTTCTCTACTTATTTCTTCTTTATTATTTTCACTTGATGATATTTATTTCGATATCATAATTCTCTTCAATCCGGATTGAACGATTAAAAGATCGATGCATATGGTGATTCAAATCTTTCAAAAATGTGAACTAGTAAAAATTATCGTACTTATTTGAACAAAACGTTTGCAAGCATTTCTCAGTACCGCCGATTATCAATTTCACCTGCTTCATTATAGATCGACATCGTTTTGCTCTGTTTAATAAACAAGCTCGATGGAAATACTTAATTCTTTGAATGTTTTGATTTTGACAAGAAGTCATTTTGTGAAAAGATTTAAAACTGGTCCTTTCGACTAATTTCCTTGGAATGCATTCGAAAAAAGTAAACCAGTTAACCGGAAGTAAACTTATTTTTCTTAGAATAAGCATCCTTTAATTAGGAGCACCTCCATATGGAGTTTTACCTTAACTTGAAAATTTTAAGAAAAAAAAATTATCAAACATATGTACAGCACATAAAGATAAACGATAAAAGTGTCATGCATGGCATATTTACATGGACCTTTTTAATACAAATACAGGTTGGAAATTTAAAAAACTTGAAATATTTTAGAATATTACACTTTTATTGATTGCTATCTTGAGCTCTAATTCCATCAACAACTGTCAGTCCATACTTTACCAATGCAATATAACCATTCATTGCCCTTTCTTTAATTCTTAGCATAATCTTTGTGCCCTTTTGTTAATCTCTGGCGTGCTCTAGGTGCCTTTTTTCATTGAAGTTACCATGTCCTTTTTGTGTGATAGGGGAAACACTAATTGTTTTACATAAATCAGGCTGTTAGTTTAATCGTTTGAATTGTTTTACATTTGTCATTTCAGGGCCTTTTATGGCTTGATATGCGATATAGGTTTTGATCATAGTTGATAACCTTCTATGTCATTTGGTCTCTGGTGGAGAGATGTCTTATTGGCAATCGTGCCACATCTTCTTTTCTTTGAAGATCATGTTTCAAATCTTGCAGCCTATTCTGAACAAAGGCAAACATTCTAAGGTTGAAAATTATGGTAGTCATGTAAATATGCTAATATTTATGACCAAACTCAGTAAAGACCCGTCTAAATTGCATTTAATTGATAAATTCAACAACACTTACCGTTTTCTTGATGATATTTTTTTCGTTAAATAATCAAGAATTTTCTAAATATACTGCCGAAATTTACCCAAAGGACCTTACTTTAAATAAATCAAATGTAAACGCTAATAACTGTCCTTTCCTAGATTTAGAGATTTCAGTTTTACACGGGAAACTCCACACTAAAATTTTCGGCAAAAGGGACGATTTTTCGTTCCCTATTGTTAATTTTCCTTTTTTGGAGGTGATGTTCCTTTGGCACCATCTTACGGTGTTTATATTTCACAACTCGTTCGCTATGCCCGTGTCTGTTGTGAAGTTTAAGATTTTAACGAACGTAATCTATGTATTACTTGTAAATTATTAAGTCAGGGATTTCGTTACCATAAATTACTTAAAACCTTTACTAAATTCTTCCACAGATATAAAGATTTGGTTTTGAAGTTCGGTTGTACCTGTAGAAAATTTATTTCAAACGGGATAGCACATCCTCATTTTTGTTGTTTACCGTGCCCGAAAATTTAGAAACGATTTTGGTAAACTTATCGATCCTTTAAATAAACTTATCCTAAAAGGTTACCAATTCAACACTGTCATTAGATCTTTGAATATTGTTTTTATTGGTATTTATATTGATTTTGTTATCAGTAAATTAAAAGCAAACTAAAATATTATTGTTATATACATATGCAATTTCATGGATCTACAATCTGTCGACTCCTGTATCTTGGCAGTGCACAAGGTCATGTGCTTCTCTGACTGTTGATGACGTCTTTACTCTCAATCCATTGGATGTTTGATGTGTACTGATTGATAATTTAGTCTTAGATGCATACTTTTTTTATATTAGTTGTTATTGGCTTTGAACTAGCTGTCAGTAACTGCGAGTACTCTCAGATCTGTATTTAGCGTCTTTTTGTTGTTGGGATTTACAAGTACCCGGTCACGTCCACGTGTTATTGTTATATGTATTTCTATTTGTATCCATCTGATGAGTTAAGCCTTTTTCAACTGATTTTGATAGTTCGTTCTTATGTTGAACTGTTATACCACTGTCCCAGATTAGGGGGAGGGTTGGGATCCCGCTAACATGTTTAAACCCGCCACATTCTGTATGTATGTGTCTGTCCCAAGTCAGGAGCCTGTAATTCAGTGGTTGTCGTTGTTGCTGTGTTACATATTTGTTTTTCGTTCATTTTTTTGTACATTAATTAGGCCGTTGGTTTTCTCAATTGAATTGTTTTACATATGTGATTTCGGGGCCTTTTATAGCTGACTATGTGGTATGGACTTTGCTCATTGCTGAAGGCCGTACGGTGACCTATAGCTGTTAATTTCTGTGTCATATGGTCTCTTGTGGAGAGTTGTCTCATTGGCGATCATACCACATCTTCTTTTTTATAATATCTCCCTGAAGTTATCGAGTGAAATAAAAATCTCGGTTTTTGGTAAACATAGTTACCTATGTAATAGTAGTTACCTGGGGAGGTCAAATCCGAGTACTGAACGTTTGAATAGAACAACGCAAAGGATAAACGTTACTTAGTTAAATCAGTGATCTATAATTTTCTTAGGAGTACCAACACAAGTTAAAGATAACAGGCTTATAATTTGTTACGCCGTCTTAATCAGTGGCGCTTGAAAAAAAAACAACTACAAATAATAGTCGGAAAGACAAATCAAATAAGAAATTGTAAGGCATTAAAACCCGAAACTCCCGATAGCTGTGCCTAAACGGCTACGATAATATGTGCCTAAAATATTACAAACTGAATTAAGGTGTGCAGTAAACAAAAGAAAACGATAAAATATTTGTACCAGCTACTGAATGAATAATACCACAGTAGAACAACAATAAAAACAAACCACACACATTTTAATCCGTGATTCATAACAGACTTTTGTTCTAAAATTCCTCGTTTATAGATTAAGAAATCATTGAAAAACTAAGGTTCGTATTCATACATTCCAGGCTGTAAAATGGTTATTTGTTCTGTTCCATTGAAGATAAATCCGAAAAAGCGCTTCCATCACGACATTTATTGTGTTATTTTCATTTCTAAGGTTCCTCGATGAAGGAAAAAAGTAATATTGCTTAACTTTCTGTTTGAAAAAATAAACATTTGACATTTATGAACACCTCCCTACTTAATACCTGATAAATAACCTAGTTTCTATTTGGATCAATATTTCGTAGGCGTTATCGGTATACATTAAAATTGTTTGTGTTTTACGCCTACAATTATTTTATATAAAGGTGTTCCTTATTTGTCCAATATTTATATATTGAATATGGATTCGATCTGTTTTCGAGCTTCAAACTACCAATGGTAAATTTTATGACCAAAATTTGGAGACGCCAAAAATATCAAAAGGCCTGAAGAAGGAAATTAAAGAATGCTTGCAATTACTAATGGGTAAAATTCAAACTTTGTGTCACGAATGCATCTGTACCTACTCATGCAGACATGTCATGGTTCATAGGTGTTTCTCGTTTCTCGTTTTTTATATAGATTAGGCCGGTTGTCTTCCTGTTTGAATTGCTTTTCACTAGTCATTTTGGGGCTCTTTATAGCTTGCTGTTTGGTGTGAGCCAAGGCTCCGTGTTGAAGGCCGTACTTTGACCTATAATTGTTAACTTTTTATACATTGTGACTTGGATGGAGAGTTGTCTCATTGGCACTCATACCACATGTTCTTATCTATATATGTCAAATAATGATTAAATTGAATCTATGGATATTATTTCTAATATTTTTTCGTTATTGTCAGTACGTCTGTGTTGACAAGACATATCATTGAATATGGTCATATTTATAAATACACTGTTTACAAAACTTTTAATTGTTTGAAAAACTTCGGATTTTCTACCAAAACAATACAATATAATACCAATAGTTTATTTATGTCTCACCATTAAATTAACAAAACATAACATAAGAAATTGATACATAAAATAATATAAAATAACAATGCCCCTCTAAAAGGAATTATAAGAGTCGGGATTAAAAATAAACACTTACATATGAATAAATATATATATATGTTGTTTGTGCTGTATTTAGACCCCTCTACCAAGAAATTTGTTTTACATGCACACGTATAAAAATTGCGGTTATTATCCAACGCAATCATAGGTTTGAACGTTGTTTTAAATTTAGACTTGGTTGTGTATATATATATATATATATATATATCAGTTTTATTCTAATCCGCACTCTTCATTGGTTGAGTATTGGGCTTTTTGTACCAAAACACTGACTTTGCCTTATCTGTTTTTCAAAGATAGAAAGCGACACGCCTTTTTCTTGGACGACACAACCATTTGATAAATACAAATTTTGAAAACATAATTACATTTGAAATGTGGTATGATTGCCAATGAGACAACTTTCCATTAGAGACCAAATGAGATACTGGTAAAGTCTTTTTCCCTTTTATTTTTAATGTGGCTGACTGAAAGCATTTTGTTTTATAGTATATGTTGGCTTCCGCTATAAGTGAAAAAAATGAAACAAATTTTAAAGGAGTAAATACAACTTATGCCATCTGGAATACCGATTGACTGTTAAAAACGTCTATTAAATTTAACAAGTGATGAAATAAGGAGTCAAATTTCAAGGTCTGATATCTTATACGCCGTCCATTCCTTTGAATAAGTATGTAATTAAATTCATTCTCAGCTCCTGAATTGAATCATTTTCTAGTTAACATTTTTGAACAAGCATAATTGTGTAGTGGCGTTTTGTGCGATTCATTGAGTAATAAAAACCTTTTCGATTGGCTTTCTCCAAGCTTGTACATAAAATGGTTTGAATGAAGGACAAAAGGGCACCTTTTTGTCGAACTTTTACGTAAGACATGTAAGATACAAATATATTGCAATACCAAGATATCGAATTTGATTTAATTCGATGTACAATCTAAGTGTGAATACGCGAGTAAAATTTATTTTTGAACGTAATGCATATCACCTCTGGAATTATTCCTTTAACCACTAAAGTAAAAAAAAAAAAAATAAATAAATAAAAACGTTTCTCTTAATGGTTTTATACAATTATATGAAATTTTGACAGTAATTTCAACAGCATCATTGATTTTTGTGTTTTTGATTTGAATATCATCAGTCATACATTTGCTTTGAACTGTACAATATCTTCAGCATTATAATAAATTACGTTATTTGGTTTGTCGAGCACTCAGTCCGTTGATCTTATTCTGTATAAAGTTATAACACAACGGGTATCCCGATCCGCAAACCACGGAGGGATTCGAGTCCAGAGGAGCCTTTCCGAAGAGAAACGTTTTTTTTGGGGTGGGGGGATCGTCATTTGGATTGCAGTAGAATTCTGCTTCCCATCTGATCCCATCACTCGAGTGTAGTAGTTTCAAAATATGTGATGATACATCTCATAAGTGATATCTAAGGATGCAATGACAATGCTGGTATATTATGGGACGACCATTTGATATTTTAGAAAGGGGGTGAGGTAAGGTGAAAACGATTTTTTGGATTGACTTTTCATTTTTATATGTTGCTACGCATGCCTATATTTTTTCCGCGCATCTTTGTACACGATTGATTCCTGAATTTTGTGTTCCAGAATATTCATTTCCATCCTGTCTTATACAAGGTTATTTATTTTCAGCTCTTACCAGGCCAGGATATTTATTTTCAAAGTCTTGAAAACTACACATGGTACATGTAAACATTTATTAATTTTAATGTACTAATATATTTCACTTTGGGTACTGGTTTGAATTAACTTTTACATTGTACAATAACCATAGATTTCAAGTGAACAATTGTATAACAACACCTCCTTTGCTTTCTCTATTATGCCTCTTTTATATCCGAATTTTTATATATTGGAGTGTGATAGAGGCATTAACTGTTAAAGTTTGAGTCCCCGTTAACTCCAATAAAGACCATGATAATGTAGACAAAGGCAGCGACAAGAAAAAAAAAATGATATTTTTTCTCATGTGTACATATCTAAAATGTTCGGTAAAGATCAATGAACATGAAACCAAAGACGAGGTTTGCCATGGATGTTGTTTTCAATAAAATAAACATGGAACTCATTCTTACATTAAAGTTTAACACTCCCTTTTCATTTCATATAGACAATTTCATGACTTTTTTGTATACTGTTAAAGGTATGGCAGCTTAGATGGTGATATTTATAACAATCTCTTTTATTCATACAAAAAGAAGTACCCTAAGATCAGATGCCAGGATAGTCCACATAAGAAGATTTAAAAGTAATGTAGATATTATGTAAATAACGAAATGAAAACAGATTTAATGAGTGAAGACATTTGTAAAAAGTTAAAAAGTAAATAAAGAACTAGCTAAAATTAAAATCTAAAGCATTTTCTTCTTCAAAATACAACAAACACGAATTAATGCATATAAAATGGGATGACTGCTGATTTTCTATCAAATATATACATAATACATAATAAAAGTTGTTTAAAGAGGAAAAGAAATATTTCATTGAACTTTTTATTGGAATAAAATGTGAGTTAACTCTTTTATTTTCGCCAGTCATTGTTTGAGATATGTATAAAAATTTATTATGTTCCGCTTTTGGTTCAGCGGTTTTCATTGATAACTGATTCATGTGCCAATTAAAACTTATTTCAGATATGATAGGGAAACATATTAATGTCTTTTCACTTTGATATATTCAAAAATGTACAAATATTTGTATACAAAAAAACATAGCTGCATTAAAAAAACACATGAGTTAAACAACTGCTGGAATTCGGTAATTACAGTACTGTGTAGTGTTTTTGTCATTTCGTCATCAATGGTGTTGTCACGTGATGTTGTCACGTGGTGTTGTCTGTCTTACTTTGATGTATGTTTTCAATTGCCTCTTGGTAATTTATGTTAGTGATTCTTAACTAGACCAAAATGACCACTCTTTCGCCTTTAATAACAATCACAAGGTTTACTTTAAGTATGTTGACGGTTAGAAAAAGCAAACGAATGATTTTCGACAGGAGAAATGAACCTAGTCATGTTTAAAAAAAAAAAAAAAAGAATGGTCACATTGGTAAGCCTCTCACGACCGCTATAATAATTTGATGAAACATAAGGTATATAGCTGACATAGGAAGGATTAAGCAGTACTGGCTTATTGGGTCGAACGGGTCAATTGCTATTTATATCGAAATGTGTTAAATGCAATGAGCTTCCTTTAAGGTTTCAAGTATACATAAAATGGCAGACTTGCCTACTGATAGACTAATGCTAGGCACCTGTTTACATTTGTATAAAAATAAGAAGATGTGCTATGATTGCCAATGAGACAACTCTCCACAAGAGACCAAATGACACAGAAATGTGGATACGTTCGCACAATTCATATGTTCATGCTCAGAAAACCCGAAGAGGATATGGAAATGGTAAAATGTGGGCTATTTTAATTACAAGAAATTAGGAGACGCAAGGGCTTTGTTTAAATCATCATCAATCCTACAGTTTTGATATCAAAAAGAGTACTATCTTGACCCTTTTGTTGAAATCAAACAAAATAAAACCCGATTATCTGCTTTTCCCTTAACTTTGAAGGTTGCTGTTTGGGTTTTAACCTATCCATCTGATGTTATGCAAAGCATAATTAACTTTCTCTTTACAATCTTTACTAACTGCTTGTTATCATATTTTCCGTATGTCTCAGTATTCCGGAATATTCTTTTTTAAAACACTTGTATAACGCTTTCGGTTAGGGCATGTCTAATTGTGATGGTCACCTGCAAATCGAATTTCTTACGGTAATTTTTTATTAGGAATAGTATTGTGTGCTGATCATGGGATTGTGTTTGAACGATGTGTAAAAATAAAGTGTCCCAGCTCTCTCAGATAAAGTTGACATTAACATGTATTTTGGGTATTTTTGGCACGGTTTGATCATATAGATATTCACGTGTTTAGGCAGTTATACATTCTTGGCTTTCAAATTTTTGGATATGAGCATTTCCGATGAACGTCAATTCAGAAAAGCGCTTCGGACACAAAACATTTATGAATTGATTTAATGTTTGTCAATTCATTAACGGAATAAACAATTTCGTGTCAGTTGAACGTTGTTCACTGTACTTTGCATAACATCAGATCGAAGCACATATGAGAGATGACAGAAATATATCACATTGCCAGATTTTGTCGTTGGTAATGGTCCTATAAAGTCTATCAAGTAAATCAATTGCTATTATAGGAAGTAGAGATGCTACAAAAATGTCGTTGCTCGGTTTTTCTATCATTTTACATGCGTTAAAGGATCTTTAGTATTCTGCACACCATGTTTTATTTTTTGCCAAAAATAAATGATTTGAAATAGCTGTTTTATGTATTCCTTATTGACCAGATGGTGGTGTTTCATGACCTAGAGTTTCGAATATTTTTTTTTAGATTGTACAATTACCTGATGTATTATTCTCCATTCATCTGAAGGGCCCTCTTTGGGTTTTCGCTTTTTGTTAATCAGAAACAATGACTGTTTATCGTATTGTTTCCTATCACAAAGATAACTCTCAAACCAGTTAAATAAATAACCATGTATTCCGTAAGCTTTCATTTTATGTAAGAGCCCTCTATGCCATACCTTGTCAAAAGCTCCAGAAAATCACAAAAGACAAAACAATTTGTTTCCTTCTTTTCTAGTGAGTTAAGGATACAATTATACATTTCTAGTAGTTGATGTACAGTTGAGTATTTTGGCAAAAATCCAGACTGATATTCATAAATTAGCTTATTCATATGTAGATGATTATATGCATGTTTAAGAACAATTCGTTCCATGATTTTACCTACACAGCTTATTAAAGAGATTGGCCTATAGTTTAAAGGTAATGACGAATCACCTTTTTAAAAATAGCAATAACATTTGCAACCTTCCAGTTAGAAGGATACTTACATTGTTGAAGAGATTTATTTAATATTATTGTAAAGGAACCGACACTTTCCTAGGGCAAATTTTCAGCATTCTGTGACTAATCAAATTGGGTCCCGATGCCTTATTCGGATCAATAGTTTTGATTATATCAGTTATTTCAGTTTGATTTATGTATATATCTTGAATATTAGTAGTAGTTTCTACTTTAAATTCTGGAACAGGAACATTTTCTTCCTCGAGTTTGGATATCAAACCAAAATATTTGTTCAACAGTTCGCACTTCTCACTATCCTCATAAACTATGTCATTGAAATCCTCATCGTTTATTATGTTTTGAAGAGGTGGAATATCATTTGAACTCTTGTTCGACTTAATTAACATTTTCATTATTTTCCAATAGTTTTTGAATTTGGAGCATTACTCAATATAATATTATCTAATTTAGTTTCAAATATTTCCTTAGCGATCTTTTTAAATTGGTAACTTTGTTTCTCTGTTTCTTGTACTTCGCAATATCCGATTATCTTTTATATTTCAGGGCATTTTTTCTAAAACGGTCTCGTTTTCGAATTTCTCTTTTAATTCACCATTAAACCATTGTTTATCAGAACTACGTATAGTAACTAATTTAGTTGGAATGCACTCCTCGCGATATTTAAGAATGTTTCAGTAAAGATTCCAGATATTTCATCCACATCTTTATTATCAGGAAGCAGTGCATTCCAGTCAACGTCGTCCATTTTTCAGAGAATTTAACTGTATCAATTTTTTATAAATCCACACTTCTCTTTTATACGAATGTGTAACAGTTGTCGGACACTCGAAAAAATGATTGGTGCATCGTGGTCGCTTATATTAGCAGACGTTGGTATAACATCTGAGATATAGTACGACAAAGTGTCACTTAAAATAATTGGATCGAGTAGTGTGCTACTATGATTTGTCATTCGAGTTGGTTTATCAATAACATTTCTTAAATTAAATATATTTAGAATTTCTATTAGTTTGTTGTTCTGCGTCTTGAATAAATCACTGTTCAGGTCACCTGTAATTACGATATTTTCATTAAATTCATAAGCCAATCCTATTGCATGATTTAAGCGTGTCGAATAATGACCGTCTGTCAATTCGGGAGGTCGATAGGTATTACACAGTAAGAATGTACGATCTTTAGCACGGATTTCAACCCAGAGATATTCATCTGATTGATTTTCAAGATCATTTCTACGAAGAATACCAATATCGTCTTTAACATAAATAAGGAGGCCGCCGCCAAAATTGTTACGATCTTTTCTGATGATTTTATTTGAAAATGAATTAAGTTCTAGATCTTTGTCGCATATATTCGTATCTAAGTGTGTCTCTGTGATAGCTAAAATATCAAATTCATCACTGAAATTGTCTAGGAACTCTAGTTTATTCCTTATACTACGGATATTTAAAGTGCATATTGAAATGGATTTTTCATTGACCGTTAAGGGTGTATTCGATTCCTTCATTTCACTAGGACCAGGATTTGTTTCAATATTCCCAATAATTAGGATGGAGTGAAGTACAAAAAACAGAAAAACTATGTCGATGTTTGGATTTACTGACTGTAGAAGAAAAAGTGAGAAGATTAAACAGGTAGACCGTAAGTTGGTTATAAATATTTCGTAATAAGAACTAGACCGACAGTCGAGAAATCTGAAAGACTTTTTTCTTGTCATATGAAATGAACCTATGGCTGCCCTGTAGTCTTCTATACTGTTACCCATTTGGGTTCAGTATAGCAAATAAGTTACAGCAAATTGCAGCCAAACGATCCATGCATACCTGAAAATACACACACAACACCATCATCATCATCATAGAAACAAAATGAAAAAATATATACAAAATATCACAATGTATGAACAAAATTGAAAGAGAAAAACAAATAGATGTGGGCAGTCATTTTGTAGGATATGGGATTTATATTAAAATTACATAATTAGGGATGATGGAGATGTTTTAACAACTTTCTTACTTTGAACGTAGGTAGATTTTAGATATATAATTAAAGCAAATATGGTGAAGATAGAAATACAAATAATACTTATACCGCAACTTGATTTTACTTCAAAATTATTGAATGACATATAAATGCAGAGTACATGTGAACCCAAGCAAACAAGTCCTACATCGCAGTTGAAATCAACAACATTAAATTAATAAATTGACCTGCTTTATTTTTTTAAAGTGAGAATGAGGCAACACTTTTTCAATGTAAGACTTGTGTTATAAAAAAAAGATGATGGCGAATAATTAGAACAATAGTAAGTAAATTATGACATTTTAATTGATATGTAGACAGGAATGCTAATACCAAGCATACTATTAACTGGTCTGAAATTACTTTTTCACTAGACTAAGTACAAAATTATATGACATACGATGTCACCTGTTTAAAAGAATAACTTTTAGTGCATATTCGCATTCAAAGGAACATGTTTGGGTACATTTTATTGAGACAGTAATCTATCAACCAAAACAACTTACATTAGAAAACAAATTTGGACTTTAAATAAGTGTTGTCAATAACTTACAAAATACATTTTGTTGTTAGATTTTCATGCATGAGTATGCATATATACACGTTTGTTTAAAATAGGCAATTCGCTTTTAAGTGTATGATTTTTTTTTCGTCGACACTTATAAACTTTATGCTTTCTAAAGGTTGTGAATAACAAAAAGAAAATATTTTCATACGGGTTAATTGGTTATAAATGTATAAATATAAAGAAAATACTTTCGAGGAGAGATACTGTTTAAAATATTTTGAACATTTTAAGTTTCTGTCGCATACCCTAGTATTAGTCCGGATGGTTATACAACGAACAGGATATACTATAGGTTGGTTTTGGTAAATTTTAACACAACTATTGACTTAATATGTTGACTTTCATCAAGAATGAAACAACAGATTCACAAACAATTATGAACAGAAATTGTAGCAGTAAACACATGAATTCGTCATTGTCAGAGAGAAAAGATGAACTTATCATGGTCTTTCATCAGGGATCTGTTCACTAGCTTGTGTCACAGGTACATGTAGATCATCTTGGTCTCTCATTGGACGCTGGAGAGCATTGATGTCCTCCCACTCATTTATTATTTTTTTCCTGCTGTTTTCGGTTCTTTTGGCAAATATTTTTCCATCAGTAGTCCAGTAGGCAGTTATGTTACCATTATATTTCATCTGGGCTAATGTTTGTACAAGCGTGGTTCTAAATTTGGTCAGATTTTCCGTGATAAATGTACCATTTTCATCATTTTTTAGTAATTTTTTATTGGAATAGACCAGATTTTTCTTCCTTTACGAAACAAATCTTGCAATAACTTGGGATTTACCATTTTGTGGCTTCCCTATTACATGGGTCCTGCCAATGTCATCAATGTTGATGTCTAGATTCATTTTATTTTGGCAGATTTCAAGTATCAAACGATCAGTGTTAACTTGGTGCTGGATTTGACCATCGACAGGGACTAGAACATTATGAAATCTGACACTGGTTCGTCTAGAATATTGCTCCTGGTTTTCAGGTCGAGTCTCGAGATCTTTTATTTTATTATATTGTGAATCGAGTTCCTTGTCCTGCTCCTTAATTTGTTCTATACGGTCTTTACAACATTGTTCCATGCGGTGTACTTGAATAAACAGTTTACAAATATTCTGATTGTTATTTGCAATTTGTTTTTCTTGACTGATTATTTTTTCAGACAGGGGTTTTATTTGTTCCTCGACACAGGTTTTGACTTCTGCTTCAATAATTGGACTCAGAGCTTCGCTTAACTTTTGCGTCAGAACTGGTATTATGGTGTCTAGAACCTCGGGACTGGACAGAGCTTCGAGAACTTTGTTAGCAACACTTTTATTCAGACTTGTAGGTTTTTTTTCAATGTCTCGCTAATATCGCCGATAGAGTTGCGTCTACGGATTTGTCTAGTTTGTTGTTTTTGAGTACCTGGTAGGTTTTCAGGACTTTCAGGGTTACCTCGTTTACCACGTTTACCAGGGTTATATATTGAAGGAGTTGTATCTGGGTTTGGTTGTGAACATGTAAATAAAACTTCTTGCTCAGTGTCATTGGTTTTACTCATGGTGGTATCCATTTTGTTTACATCCATTGTGAATAGTGTCCGAATGTTTTAAATGTGTAGGGAAATGTCACTTGAAATCTAACTTCACGCTAATATTTGCTTTATAATATCAGCACTTATCTTAGTAATATAATATTACACCACCCATCAATGTTATTACACTAATTATCCCATTTTTGGGAGGACTCGTTTAACCTGTCATTTCTGTTTGGCGCATGCTTACCAAGTAAGAAAATAAATGTAGTGTTTAGTATTTCCTAGATTTCTACAGAAAACGCCAATTTTGAGAAAATATTCAAATTTTGAGACTGTTATCGATCCGTGTCTTATACGCTTTCGCGCATGCTCAGTCGATTTTGTTCATTGTGTTACACATTTTGATCCATTTCGGTAATGTCAACGGATTTTACGTAGCTCATACGGTTATTGAGTTAAAAGAGTAAAAAACTACTGAAAATCACACTTTGCCACACTTTTCTTAGGGTATTTAATATTTTTTATTTTCCAACCAAGATGAATGGGGTCTTTTGCATTATGTTCCTCATTTTCATCTCTTTAAAGTAATAAAATTAAATGCATTAACCGTGACCAAATCCTTACTGTGTCCACACTCTTTGTTTCAACACTTGCCCAATTGTACCGCGATTTCGCGGGCATCTTCTAGTGACTCATATATATACGAATTGTATCAGGAGTTACATGGCGGATGTCACTAGTAATTCATAAAATCTTTAACACCTTGGCTCAAAGCACTTTGTTTAGACATATTGGCAAATTTAGTACTTGATAACAAAGGTTAGGAATTAACTATACAGAACTACATATTGAATCGTGATCTCTTAACAAAGCAACATGTGTTGCTTGTAGCACGGAAATATCTGGTGTTAATAAAAAAAAGTCAAATATAAAGCGAAGGACAACAATAAACAGAGAGTTAAAACAACCAGGAAACCAACTTTAAAAAAGTAATATGATACTGTAAAAGATAGTTAAACTAGTTTAAAGGCTTACTCAACAGTATCTAGATCATCCCAGCCAGGCTCAGATTTTTTCTTCGTGGCGGTCAGTTTTATTGGTGGAGGAAGCCGGAGTGCCTGGGAGAACAACCGACCTTCAGTAGGAAAACTGACAATCCTAGTCAATTAAGATTGGAGTCGAGTGCACCTGCCCCGTGCAAATTTAAAATTAACTTTAAGGTTATTGGTCCATAAGAATCTTCATGTGTCTTTTGTTAAAATGAAAATAATTATCGATCCATTTAATTAACATTGTTGAAATGTGTAATATCTATGATGATGTAGATGCTCGTTTTGGGTGTTTTCTAAAGTAAGAATAGTTGGCGAATGCTAATATTGTGACAGATACCGTAAATTGGGTTATTTTGGTTTTAGTTTTATTTTGGTTTATTTAACGCCTCCAGTGAAAGTGCCAAAATTAAACACACGAAAATAAAGCTAGAGAGATGATGATTAAGATTTATTTCATATGATATTTGTAATAAATAAATAATCTATTTAAAAGGTGATTTCAATGTTTTAGATCTTATTGTCAATAAAATGTATAAATTTTATTTTCATATTTTCTTTCAGCTTTGAACCCCGAGATACGGAATTATTTGCAATTACATCCGTATCCAGATTCCTTCATTTAGTTAACTTTGTCGTTGTGTAAGGCATTGATATTTAGTCAATAAACGGGTAAATAAAGGCAAATATAAATGAGCTCACTCACTATTATTGTGCCAAAATTAAACACATCTATTGGACGTAGCACCAAAATTACACACACAAAAATAAAACACATGCCTTTTGAGAGAAAACAACCAAAATATCCTGACGCCAATATTTCCAAATTTACGGTATTTGACATAAATTTTGGACAAAGTTGACGTCACAATTTTTAGTTAAGTAAATTGTATGCCCGGGTCCTTCACATTTATTGTGACAAAATAATAGATGATGCTATCCATGTAGATGTTATATAGAATGTTTGTCTGATGCATAAGTTATATGCTTGGTCGGCTTATTGAGCTATTCCTTCTGGACCAATACTCTCAACAGAAGAATGATCTGTGATAGCTTTCACTGGATCTTTACATGTTGCGGAAACTAGCCGTTGACAATGCCTATGATGGTTTTGGCATTGCTGCCGAGATATAGGCAGGCCGGGAGTTGTTGCCGATGTAGAGGCAGGCCGGGATCGACTGCACCTAGAAGTTTCAAAATTCAAACTATAAAAAAAAAACAAAACAAAAACAAAAACAAAACAAAACAAAACAGTTACAAACAACAATAAAGTAAAAAATATTTTCAATTATTTCCTAATAGAAAACAATAAATATTTTAATAAAACTTTTATTAATGAAAACTTTTAATTATCTTTATTTCTAGTTTAACTTGTTTAAAATATTCTACTTTAAATCTTAATAATTTTAATAACTTTAAAACCATGACTTACCTTCCTTAATAACATAAAAGTTATGTAATAACTGTAGCGTCACCTTTGTCCAAAATTTATGTCAAATATCTGTCACAATATCAATGGTGTCGAACCTATGAAACCGATCTGTGCTAACAGTTTAGCAATGAGAACGTTGGATATCCATCTTTTGTTGAATTGGTCCACCAATAGACAAGACAACAACTACGCAACCAGGTTTCACGACGTTTCTCAGTAGAACCATTGTTATATCATGTTAGACCTCGCAAACATCTTGTTTCTTTAATTCCTATTGGAAAGGATGTCTCATGTTTTACACATATTCCGATATCTTTTAATGTATTAAAGACATAATAGTTCCTGTTGGTTTTGACGTTAGGGCGTATTTTTCGTTTTATGGCACGACGGAGCTTCTTTGCCATCAAGACTGGTTAAACAAGGACTTCATTGAAATATCAGGGTAACTTTGAATCGTACTGCACTCAGATTTTCATAAGACAAATGATGCAAATCCCATTGTATCTTACCGATAACGACTTGTCATATTTTACAGCACTGGGTCGATACCTCTGCAGGTAGACTATCGATCCCCGAGGGTATCATCAGCTCACTAGTCAGTACTTCGGTACTGACATGATTTATAACAAACCTTTCTAAAATTGTCCGTTTACTATATTTGAAATTATAAAGAAAATACGGTTTCAATTCCCTCAGACAACGTTAACCTTAGATGTATTTGGCTATTTGTTAGGTCCTTTTGTTGATATAGCTCTTTAACTGTTTCGGTTTTTATACATCCCTGGACTTCAAATATTTGGTTTTGAGCGTTCCTGATGAAGGTAAACAAAGAAAAGCGCTTCGGGCGTATGAAATCTATTGTTTTCATTTTTTATTTTGTACTGGTGTTTTCTTTCTTGTGTAATTCACTGGCTTGATACTTCATGTTTTTTTGTATGATTAGTTGTTCTAGCCACATATTACATGCATTATTATTGCATTTTCTTATTCTGAACAGGATCGGGTTCAAGTACTTTTTTTGGACAATTTCTATTTATTGGATTATATTGACAGTAAATTTGATATTATTTTGTTGGTAGATGTCCCAAATTGTTTCCTCAGCGATAGCTGCTTCCCAAGAGGGAAAACAATCATACATGATTGACAATTCTGAAAGTCTTTCAAAGAAAGAGGACTATAACTGTTGGTCATATAGCTCTACAACCGTTTCGGTTCTTATACATCCTTGGCTTTCAAATATTCGGCTTTGAGTGTTCCTGATGAAGGTAAATCCAGAAAAGTGCTTCGGACGCATTAAATTTATAACGTGTTGTTTTCAGTTTTTATGGACAAATAGTAATACACATTTATTATAAAATTCATTTAATGGTGTCTGCCTAAAATAAAATTATCCGAGATCTTTTCAAAGCAGATTGGTCTTATTTACGCAGCTATTTTAGACTGGAGTGACAAATTCTCCTAACAAAAGTGTTCAACTAGGTGTGTTACCATTGACTACTTTTAAAAAGTCAAAAAGGGTTGTTATCGTATCGACGTCATATTTGGAGGAACTGTAAAGTGTTAATATTCTATACACGCGATATTTACTGGGTTATAACATACTTGTAATTCTCTTGACGCTGTATTTAAGGGTCCTTTTCATATTTTTCTATTTTTGTAACACAATTATTTTAACCAATGAATATAGCATACAGTGTAAGATTAAAAGCAATCAAAAGTAGTGTCTTACTGAAATTGTCAACTGCGTATAAATATTGGTGATTTCAAATGCAGCACTACATCATAATATGCTTTGAATTATTTATGTATTGAAACTTACATAAATGATGAGTTTATTTAGTATATTTCTGAACAAAACAATAATAAGATATTAAATAGATGATAATAATTAGCAAATAAAAGTCAAAATTGATTGATAGGCAACACCATGAAAGAAAGAATAATGTTTACAAATATACTTCTCATGGCGTGTACTTTTCTCTCATGACGTGTACTTTTCCAAGGCAATATTTCTATATAGTGCTTTCATTACTACAAAAGCTTACAATGCTTGAGCACTATAACATTTATCTCAGGCTAAGTAAAATCTATGTCATCCAAATCAGTTCTCAAGGTGCAGGAAATAAACAGGTGTCTTCTATTCCGTCCGCAATTTTTGGGAAAGTAAAATCTAAATTAGAACCCTGGAACGTTGAAACTGAAACTACACATGTATGATCAAAATAGAACATGTTGTTTTTCTTTATCAAATTCAATTTCGAAGGATAGCGAAATTTGTATTCTTTGTTGTGCTTTTGTGTGTCATTCAGAAGTAGTGAATACAATTTGAAGTCAATTTTTCTTGTCAAGTCTCAATTGAAGATTATGATAGATTAGAGTATAAGAATATATAAGATAGGAGAAGAAGGAAAGGGCAAAGAACATAATGTTACAATGTCGAGGCCTTTTATAACCGACTATACGGTATGAATTTTTCTTTTGTTGAAGGCCGTATGGTTGCCTATAATAATTGCTTACATCAACTTCATTCAGTAAGGTAGCTGGCGTGTCTAAATGTTCGACGATAGATTATTCGTAAACTGCTGTAAAAGACTTCTCGGTCAAGGTAATCTCAA
Organism: Mytilus coruscus; assembly: GCA_017311375.1. NCBI lineage: Eukaryota > Metazoa > Mollusca > Bivalvia > Mytilida > Mytilidae > Mytilus > Mytilus coruscus. The sequence goes on along the minus strand of JAASAO010000534.1, from coordinate 9,612 downwards.
ATTTCAATATAAAAACTGGGGATCACGGACCTTGTTTTTCTTAATATTACATTGAAATTAAAGAAATTTGGGGTATTCTATTTATCATATATAGTGGAAACTTTAGTTTTCCTTATTTAGAAAACTTTAAACGATAGAATTCTAAAATTCGATCAGAGAATTGTTTTCATTAATACTTCTGAAATATCAAAAACTTAATAGGGTCACGCTCCTTATTTTCTTGAAAAATAAAAAAAATTTAAATATACTTTACGATACTCAATTTGTTGATAATTCAATCTTTAAATTTGAAAATCAAATTTTAGGGATTTTGTTGTATATTGAATGATACTCGGTAAAATATTTAAAAAAAGAAAAAAAAAGAATTTTAGCAACATGACCAGAACGGACGCTCAGAAGAAAACACCTGATCTACCTTAAACTGTGTCAGATAGTTTTCTCATTTGCAATCATACCACATCTCCTTACTTTTTATATTATATTTAAAAAGAATCCATTTGCTTTATATACAGGCACAATTTGTATGGCACTATACACAAGGTAAACTCGTATAGCATTGCATTATGAACATTCTCCTTGCATTACACTAGGTTCATTCTAATAAAATTACACTAGGTACATTTTTATAATCATCATTCTGGATGGATACCTTCTCATAACATCGCCCTTGGTACATTCTTATAGCATTGCATCCGTACATTTATAGCATTACACCAGTACATTTATAGCATATCACGATACACAAAGCTTTAGAATTACATTATAAAATGCTATAGCATTACAATATATACAAAGCTAAGGCAAAAGACAAGGAATGATCGGGAAGTAATATCAAAACTCCAATCTGTTTTATTTTGCTTAAATTTATATACGGGTTCTTCTTTTGACCTAACTACAGCCATAAAATTCTCAAGATAATATGCAGATGCATTCTTCTTTTTGGGAGTCGTACATGTAGATATTTAACAAATAATGGTACAAGAAATTATTTCTTTTGTTACTGAAACTCCATCAAATAGTATATCCTACTTTGTCGTGTAGGTAAAGAAAAGGAAAGCGATCGAGACAGGAAATTTTCAAATAAAGTTGCAGATTTGTGTCACGTGCAAGTGTGTGAACCTGACAAATAGAATGGGTTTTCATACGCAATACCTCGTATAGTGCCGGAAATGGCGAGGATGAAAAGATGCAGAAAATTATATTTACTGTTTTCAAATACAAACGCGCAAAATAAGATTTAAAAAGACATGTATACGCGATCCCAATATTATAACCAAATTTTTAAATATGTATAGAATCATTCTGTCAACGCTGTGCTAACCTGGAGAATTTCAAACTCGATAGTTGATTCATAATTATTACAACAATTGAAACATTTGAAAAAGATGTGGAACCTTGTCTAATTTAGAAAAGATGGAGTTAAAGTCTATACAGTAATTTTCTTTCACTTGCAGTATATTTATTTGCCAATTTGCATTTTTTGGTAGCAGAAATATCCTTAAAATTAGTCAGATTATTTCCTTATCAATCGATTACGCTTGAGCATTTGCAATAATTAGGAAAATGGTTTATACACACTCACGATTTTGTTACGACACTGTACGGTATAATAGCGTTATAGAGTAGAATTTGTGGTGACGTTACAGTAGACATCAATAACGTCGCCGAATATTTTTTTTTTTTTTCCGCTAAAAATCAAACTTCCAGAGGATATAGCTTGAAAACTAGCACGGTTGCTAAGGACTTTCTTTGCACCAATGGATTCGTCGTTCATTTTTGAATCGCATTTCGATTTTTAAAAAATTCTGTGGACCAACGAATTAGAAAATCTTGATAAAGTAAAAATATCTGCCGATTTTTATGATTTTCCCTATATATCCTTTGTATTTTTGGCGTATCATGCTGTTAATTTCAACAGCTTGTATCTGAAAACGAAATCAGTTACCCCTTTTTTATTTTATTGTCTGATGTACTTTTACAAGCAGAATCCACATGTAAAATTAAAAAATTATGCAAGTAGTTAATTACGTACACTTTGCCTTAATCACATTTTGATTGATTTTCAAACTTTGACCAAATTATAAACGCCTACAGATGGCTCCTCGAAACTGCAATTTTGACAGATTTTGCAAAATTTTAGTATCAGTCATACAAATGTAAATGAAAGACGTCTTTAACCAAAAGAAATAAAAAATCTGTGGAAAGTAAAGTTAGATTTTGTTTTCTGAATCGTGATATTTGTATTTTCGTTAAAGGCAAACTTACATGACAAACTTTGCAAAAACATGCAAAATTTGCAATATTCTTTCCTCGGCAATGTGCATTTTGTTTAATTGATATATTTTAAATTGCTGATAATTTGCGTGAGAATATTACATAGACTTTAAAATGTTCGAATACAAGTTTTGATCCTGTGAGTGAAAAGAAAATACAGGAGACATTGGTCATATCTCTTTATGATTAACGTATTATCCATATTATATATCGCAGCTTTCTGTGGAAGTATTATCTAAAAGTGTAACATCTTTTGATATTGTCAGTATGTTCTAAGATAGACTTTCCTTGTCCGCCTTTTTTTGTACCTTTTGTGAGTACATTGATTGAAATGAAAAGAGTAGGAATTGAAATCTAAAATTGCAAGTTGAACGCTTCTATATGTTCATGCACTTGTTCTGGAACAGAATCCCCGAAATAGTGGTTGTCTTTTGTTACATCGCAACGTTTTCTTTTCATTTAAAATTTTAAGGAACACTATTTTGATGCAATATGTTGGTATCTGTTAAATTCGAACACAAGATTCAAGTTATCACTGATATGGTCATATCTATAAATTAAATGTGTACAAACCTTTAAGTTGTTCGAGTACTAAGGATTTCTACCCCAGGAATATATAATCTTAGCTGTATTTGAGTCCTCAAATCTTTTCAACTTCGTGATTCAATTGGCCTATTGCCCTTTTAGATTCGGGCATCACTGATGAGTCTTTCGTAGAAGAATCACGCGTCTGACATACAAAATTATAAGCCCGGTATCTTTGATGAGATTTGTACACTCATGCTGATAAAATGTTTGCAATGTGTTAACCAATTTTTATTAGTGAAGACAACTTATTGATCCCAAAGATGTCGTGTGGTGTATGTGGCATTTGATTGTTGTCCAATTGTTTGTCATATATAATGTTAATCCCTTACAATTGCCCACAAATCAGTACACGGAATACTACGAATGTAGCCACATAAGCCTCACCAAAAGCAAGTATTGCGTTCGAATAGGCGCCCTTGAAGGGTAAACAGATTCCGCTTCACTAGTAGCACCTTTGAACTTGGATGAATTTGGCTTTACTATCTAAGTCCTCCTGTTTTCAAATATTTAAATGTCTATACATTCTTGGCTTTCAATATTTTGGTTTTGAGCTATCATGAGGAGTAATTCCAGAAAAGCGCTTTGGACACACTGAATTTATAAAGTAGTTTTTTCGTAATTATTTAGCACTTGGTAGATACCACTGCTGCAGGGTGAATCTTCATTTACCGAGAGCATCAGCTCAGTAGTGTGTGCTTTTATAACATACTTTTCTTAAAATTTACGATAATAAATTTAGAAATTATCAAGAAAATAAAGTTTTAACTCCGTCAGGCAAAGTTAACCACTTTTGGGTATTCTGTTTATGTTCCTTCTGGTTGTATAAATCCTCACGTATTCATGCTTTTATACATCCTTGGCTTTCAAAAGTTAGTTTGAGAATTATTGACGAACGGAAACCAAGAAAAGCAATTTGGACGCACCAGATTCATAAAGTGTTGTTTTCATGCTACTAATGACAAGTACATGTCAGATAGTATGTCTTATTTTGCAATAACATAGGAACATGAAAGAAAATGATAGGAATTGTAGCTTTAGAAATTACCTAATGCTAATTATAGATGATTTAAATGCTAGATTTGACAATCTGAGTTTTATTGAATGCATATATGTACATTAAGAACCGTAAAATTAACGTTTACAATATTGCTTATTTTAGCTCTTATCATTGTATAAATAATTAAAAACATTGTAATGAAAATAAGATGTGGCATGATTTCCAATTGAACAGATATCCACTAGAGACTTAATGACATGGATTTGGGCAATTACAGGTGACCGTACGTTAACAATGAGAAAACCAATACCGTTTAGTAAGAAGCTACAAAAGGTTCCTACATGACAGAATGTAAGACATTTCAGACGAGAAAACAAACAGCCTGATTTATGTAAATTAAGGCACCATTAGTTAATCGATGTTCAAATATCATAAATCGACTAATCAGATAAACCAAGATAACAAAAAAAAAAAAAAAAAACGAGCAAGACCCGGTGGATATATGCATGCATCAACCGCTACACGTATCCACACTCAGTAAAAATTTCAAAATCTGAAAAAAGACACAATCGGTAAAATTACAGATTATACCAAGACTGCGAAAACATGTCATTGATGTCGATTTCAGTCGTTCTTCCTCATAACTCTGTTGGAGCACTTTTTGTGTAATTCGCACATTCATTCTAACTTGTATAAAACGATAAACGAAAACAAATATGACAGACAGACACCAAAGACAACCACTGAATTAGAGGCTCATGACCTTGGACAGGAACAAACCAAATGTGGCGGGGTTAAACAGCTAAAGATTGGTTGAGAAGAGTAACTACCCATATTTTTGGAGAACAGTTAGGTCTTTTTTCATCTTTGAATATCAGAAAAGAATGAAAACCAATGTTCCATTAGTACATTACTATATAAATTTATAAATTCTAAGAAGAGGGAATTTCGAGTTTCTTTTTCCTTTTAGTTTTCACTTCTGGCTGATTTTTAAGTAAAACTATAATAATTGTATACAGAAAAGGGAATATATACAAAAAATCATATAAACACAGATAATTCTATGCTTAGTTGAACATCAAACATTTGAAAAAAATTAATAACATTGTGGTTTGAACATTTCCAGTACATACTAATACCCTGTTGGTAGGATAATCATTACCAGAAAATTCAGGATTTTTTATTCTGCTGCATGTGTTGTTATTGAAATAATTCCACATTGCCGAATTTATCGATCTTCGTTTACGACCAACAACGCTTTGGCAGTAAGTCCCTACTGGTATGTCAAAATATATTTCGTGGTCTTCAATGTCCGGTTTTAAAAGATGAAAACTACTGCCACAATCATTATTATCTGAACCAGAACAAATAACATAGTTCGTGTCCGTGGGGAGCATAATTTTTGATGGATAGTAGACTTCAGTTCGATGATGATACGGTCCATTGGGTAACCCAGTGCTTAAAGGATAATGTGGTACAGGATCGTAACGATGGACCACTCTCCAACTGTTGTTAACAAGTCTGTTATGTTCAATTGCATATTGACGATTTCCGACTTTTGGCATACCAAATGTATACAATGCCATTTTTTCTTTTTTAATCAATCCTTCATACACAAGTCTGGCACTAGCTATTGATGCTACGGCACCACCTAGTGAATGGCCAGTTATCCAGATATTATAATCTGGATAATTTGAAATTTGAAATTGCATACTAGCTACCACGCAACCAAATAGTTTGTCGTGCGCCTGTTTGAAATACTTTTGGACTGCACCAGAACCAATTTCAGCCGATACTTTAGATGTTAACAACACTGATCGAATTATATCCAACAACTGTATAAATACAGTCGTACCACGATATGCCAAAACAATAGCCTTTCTTTTATGAGATATCATTACAACAGCTAAACATTCCTTATATTCAATCAAAGGTAAATCTTCACAGTGACGACCAATCCATTCAACAATTTCATAATCATCAATTCCGTGAGATTTTAAACATGTAAGTGCTTCATTTTGATTACCAGCATACGGAATAGTTGAAAGTCTGAGAAGGTTATAAGAACTATGAGGATCGTATTCTCCAAATACATCTAGTTTAGGACAATTCGCAACGTCTTTGATTACCTGATTCTCGTAGCATGGATTATAAGGAGGTACAGATCCATATGCATGACATTTGTTGTCTAATTCACACCATCTACAGTTTGAATACCAAGACGACTGCTGAACGCAGTATTCACATCCCTTGCTAGAATGTTTAATGCAGTCAGTTTTTCCATGTACATTTTTATCTAAAAGTACAATCAAAGTGAGGAGGCATACAAATTCCATACTTCTTAATTTTGATGGAGTCAACGGTGCCTGAAAATACAATAACTAATATATAGTAATACTTTTTAGTAGGTTCTCAGGTGTATATAAAAAAGAAGATGTGGTATGATCGCGAATGACACAAACATGCACCAAAACAAACAGAAAAGGGTGTAAACAACTACAGGTCAGCGTACGCCCTTCAACAATGAACAAATCTACTGTATGGTAATCTAGTTTACGTTTTGACAGCTAAAAGACATAAAAATCGATATTTAAGACCCGATCGGTAGTGAATTTTTAGATAAATAATTTAAATAAAATATATTTTAATACTTTATTAGATTTATAGAACCAGTTGACATGAAATTGCTAACAGTAAAAACGTTAAATCAATTTATAACAGTAGAAAATGAGAAGATGTGTTATGATTGACAATGTGGCAACTACCCACAAGAGTCGCGATCACTCTATGTCACCCTACATTTTCAACAAAAAGCAAATCTTATACTTTTTAGTCAGCTATACAATCCACAATATAATAAAATGTTACATGATTCAAACGAAAACATTTACTGTCTAACAAAACAACTAACAAATGCAGTTATGACAGACATTAACCAACGAAAATCACTTAATTACAGGCTCTTGTCTTTTGCAAGTTTTAAAAGTATTTATAACAGATATCGTTAAACATATTTCTTTAAAATGATATATATTTCTGTATTATTTGCCAAAAGTTATGGATTTTTCTGGCAAAGTACTTAGTACTATGTTCAACTATATATATTTTGAAATTTTGCTGAAATGAATCAATAAATATATTACTCTTTAAACATGTTTCGTGTAATTTGGGGGACAAACACCTGATCAGTCGTCATTTGTTAAGTCATAGAATTCAACAAGTGTCAGATTTTTGAGCCAATACTGATCGGCTTTGGAACTAAACAAATGGGTTCGTCTGATAAATTAATTTTTATAAAGCGTTTTCTTCAGGTTTTTTTTCCAATAAAACATCTTTTAGTATAGAAAGTATAAATTTCAAATTATTGATGATCAAACAAACAGAATATATAATGAGACATATAATACATTATATGTCTCTGATAGCTATAACGTTCTTGTAATAAATAAATAAATATATATATATATTGTTGATAGGTGTGCGCTAGTAGCAGAAAAAACAAGAGTAAAACTCAAGTAAGATAAATTGAGGCATTCACAAAGGATACGTTTTTGATTTTACTTTTTTTGTTTGTTACGGAGGGCCTTTTTCTAAGAATGAACTATCATCAAAATTTATGACTCAATATTCATTTTTTACAAAAATATATACTTTATATTATTTGCATTTCCAAGATTTTTTCTCACAGTTGAAAATATAGGAAATATCTTAATTGTCTTCAAATAACAATTTTATTATCCCCCCGTAATTATGTCAACATTTATTGAAGGCTGTTGTTTTAGTAATTAAATTTTCACACTTATCATACTTGACCAGATGAAAAGTAATAAGGCACCTGAAGTGTAATTTAGTCACGTGTAATATTATTTACCTGTAAAACCAAAGATGATAGAGAACCAAATATCTTATGTTGCAATAATTAATACAGTCATATCACTTATTGTATTATATGTCTCTGATATATCCAAAGAATGCTATTCCATCCAGACCCTTATAAATCTGATTCGTAATTATAGGCAACTTAAAATAAATTCTCATATTTCATTCTCTCCCCCAAATTATTTTTAGCATTTAATCTAATTTGTTTATTGCTTATATAAATATGCTTGACTCCGGGAAAATACATGCATTGAATGATTTTCTTTTAGATGTATGCCAAAAAATATTTCTTCACATTTTTATTGAGCATAATCGGTGCCAAGCATGCAAATGCATATAAAGTCATGTTATTTTAAAGAGATACACAAATGATATATATCACGCAATTTGCTAGACTCTAAAGCACAGAGTTTTTATTCTGACTGCTTTTGAAATCTAAGGGGTGCTGATGGATGCAATATTCTAACATATTTTTTCAATGTCATTAAAGTTTTTGGTTATACCAAACAATTGGTTCAAGTGACGCTTTCTTAATTCATTATTAAGGTTAAAATTTAAAACAAAAGGAATTTCATCATTTATTTCAATACTAAATGGACATATCCCATCTTTTCGTAGTATTTTAATATATCTACCAAATTCAACTAAAAGTTCAGAACTTTGTCAATAATTATATAATATCGATGTTCAATAAAATGTGAAAGATATGATTCACTTTCTCCTATTATTTCCTATTTAACTTTTATGCTTTTATAAAATAAGTCTTGAAGGAGGGCTGAAAAGTGTGTGGGCGAAGGCGTAAATTTATGAAAGTGGCAAGCTAAAACAATTGCTTTCCCCATAGTCTTATAGTCTAGAAGTAAGTAAGTTTTATGTATGCATTTCTAATAATGATAAAAAAATATATTGACCAAAAAGAGGTGGGTGGCAAAAACATAGTTATACCCCGCCATTTTTGAAAGTGGGGAGGGTGCCACCTTGCATCCGGGCTCCTATGGCGGTGCTTGTTTATCTTTTCTATTTAATTATCTAGACCTTACTATTCCATATGAAAATATAGACTTACAGACATACAGGAACATTATTTTGTATGTCTAAAGAAATAAGTAATAGTAAAGTTCAATTATAAGTTAATATTGAAATTAAAGACCTACGAACAAAAGGGTGTTAAGATCCACGAGCCCGAAGGGCGAGGGATTTAATACCCTTTTGTTCGTAGGTCTTTAATTTCAATATTAACTTATAATTGAACTTTACTAACTTACAAACCATTTTAAAAATCCCCAAATAACATAATTCTTAATAAATACAAACATCTTCTGTCCCTTTTGCGGACGAGTCTATAATTTTATTATAATTGATTTGTCAGTGCTTTCTATATATGGCAATTAAAAGTGTTCACAATACAATACATATGTGATAATGAAATAAAGAATGTATAAAACGGACACAAACGTACAGAAATTATATTTTTTAAGCTACTTCCTTAAGTAACTAATTTTGTTTTACATTTATTAAAGATATAATGAAAAACATGATGTAACTTATTATTTTGAAAATAGCTACGTCTTTAAGATGTGAATATGTTATTGAAAAGTACTTTTTTTTATTTGCACCTAATATAAAAACCTATATCAGACCTCAATCCATAATAAGTCTTCGAAAATTCACGTGATTTAGCGTGTGAATTTATACCGTGCTAGAAGATGTATTTTCGGCATTTATAATGATGGATCTCGGCGATGAAGATGTTTTTCTTACGCAAAATAAATTCTCTCAAGCCTTTGAAAACGAGGAATTGGTTGAATATGGATTTTTTTCGCACCATGAAAGTCTTGACTTTCTTAATTTGTCCGAGGAGGAGACTACTGTAG
>JAASAO010000587.1:0-26986 GCA_017311375.1 Mytilus coruscus | reverse complement strand
GTTTTCAATACTTACAGAAATCGACGAAAGCCCAAGATGCTCAGATTTTTGTCGTTTAGCCATTGTTATTTCCAGTAAGTATCAGAGATACAACAGTGTGTAAAAGTACGAGATTTTGCGTACGTCACAAGATCCGCTTCAATAAATAATTCAATCTTACAGGTATCTTACATTTCGTTACAGGTGTTTCACAGATAACAGTTTTAATATGTGTCGATGTTGTGTTCAGAAATGAGTTTTTTAAGACCTCCAGATTTAGGATATTTTTGAGAGAAAATATCAACTATCCAATTGAACGAGCTTTAAATTCAAACTATAAAAAATCTGCGGCAACATTTTAATCTTAACGTTTCAGAATTTAAAAGCTGCCAAACAATGTTTACCATGCATTAATATTTGTTTTATAATCAGTGCATGTAACACGTTTTTAATGATTTTTTTTATGGTAAATATTGAAAGCAAGAAAATAATCATTAAAATTCAAATAACGCAGTTTAACAAATAATCATCTTAGTGAATATTAATGTTATTAATAGTAAATAATTAATATCTATAGGTATATATAATGAAGTTGGCTAAAATACTCAAGGAAATTATGTATGTTTTCAGAATCTGTCAGCAGGAACATATATTATTCTGTTCCCAGCCGTCAGTAATAATGAAGATTATGTAAAGTTGTTGAGAGACACATTCAACAATATTTGCCTGGGAGATGCCTCGGTGTGAATACCGCAGTCAATAATATTTACAATACATTTTCTAAGCTTCAATGCTTGGAGGGGTATTCCGCCAAACAGTCCATTTATCCATCATTAAATGATAATGGACATTGAATAGAAAGATGTGTAGATTGTATAAAATTAAATAATTGCTGAAGCTTCTTTTCTCATACGTATCCCCTCACAACATTTCAATAAGTATTAGTAACTAGTTGCTGACTATGTGGAAAATAGCAAATGTCATACCTGTAAATATAATTCTTGGTACATCTTTTCTGAACTATTGGTACGTTCTCAACTATGCCAGCGAACTTGATAAAAAATAGCGAAGACTATAAATAACATATAATTGTTACAAGCTTAATCTTTTGATAAGTAGTTATTATATTTAACTAACATGAACAGACATAAATTTGATCGTTTTATTTGAACAGACAAGGGATCTTTTTTTTTTTTATTTTCGTGACAAAGAGTGTTCTGAACGTTGTTCCCGAAACTCTTAAAGTGGTAGAACATAGGTAAATTTCAGAAAATTGTTTCATGGTTAGGAATATCAGGAACACTTTGAAGAAGTATGAAAAGAACTAAAGGTTGTCAGTGTAAATACTTTTTCCGGATTTGGTATATGTATCAAAGAGTAACATTTCTAAATCAGTTTGACAAGCTTTAAAGGCATTTTTATTATGATAAATATTAATGAAAGCAAGAAAATATGCATAAAATTTTGTACCTATACTTCAAATTACACAGTTAACCAAATACTTTTTATGATTGATATAAATCACACTTAAAGCAAAGGTAGTTACACTCGATCACCTACGTGTACTTAAGTAAACGAACTTAATTTGGTAAAAATCTGAAATATGTCTCTTCAATCTATCAGCTAAATTTTGAACCTTGAAATTGAAATGTTGGAAATTACTCAAAGATGCTTTGTTAGATTTATATTAATTGTGGATAAACAAAGTCTGTCTGACTCTATCATTAGTAATGTTGGTTTGTGGTCTGTAGAAGGATATATTAATCAAACAAAATTTGCATTTATGGAAAGCTGCGTCATGCAAAACCAACAACATAAACAGATGATCAAATTTCGTATGGGACAAATATTAGCCGGTGAGTCCAGTCAAATATCATTGCCTTACGATTATATTAAAATGTTGATGACATATCAATTTGATGTATTTGTTGAAAATTTTTTGGCTGAAAATTTCTTTCAAGACAAATTACTATGGAGCAAAATTGTGAAACAGACTATAGACATATACGAGGAAAACAAATGGGGGAGATAATGACGTTGCTAACGTAAATTGTTATTTTCACGACGTCAAACTGCGACTTATCGGGAAAAGATGCAGTTTTCGACTGTTTGTTATCATTCAAACTGATTTATCTTGAAAACAAGTTCATGGACCCCTTTTTTTAAAATGACATTTGGCTTGATATTGTATGAAGATTATGTGTACCAATTTTCATGAAAAAGTCAATAATGCAATTTCTTTAAATTTGATAAATATAAAGCAAAAAATGACGGTTTTTTTCTACATTCATGAACATTGATAAATATAAGTTATTTGTAAAAATAAAATGCAAAATTTATAGGACATTTATATTATTACATATAGTTTTAAAAGTTTGGAAATCTTTTAAAATCCTTGTTATTTTTCATAGTTTTGAAAGAAAAAGGTGCCAATGTTAAATGTATCAAAATCTAGAGAGAATCATTTCCCGCCAAGTTTTCAATTGCTTATATTTCAAAAACAAGGACACTACATGACCTTTTATTTTTTCCTTCTTTTAAGTTCCGTTATCTATATACTATTAATTTATAAAATTCTTTTGAAAAGCTTGTTATTTTGAAACAGAGGAGCGAACTAATGTTTTTACTGTATAAAAATTGGTGACGAAAAGACAGTTTTTAAATATATTGATTGGTGTTATATTTATAGATGCGGTCCAACGATTTACAGAAAAGAGCGACGATTTACAGAAAAGCAGAAAAGGACCGAAAAGGACCAAAAGAACAGAAAAGAAACGAAAAGGAGCCGGAAAGAGTATATATATATTTATTTTATACATTTTATACATATATACACGAAATTTTGATATTGTTAACAATTCCTCGTAATAAATAAACGCACAATTCAAACTATGATTGTACAAGAATATGTGGATACAAAAAAAGGAAACAGTATAACTTAGTTTTAGTAATATTTTTTGGGTATATGTATGATAAATTATCATTTATATTTTTTATCAAGGAGTTTAATCTTATTATTAAAATATTTCTTGCAATAGTATTAAAAAATTGACCTTTCTACACTTTACACAAGTATTCCCCATTCCAAACTAAAGACAAATTGAAAGAGTTGGTCTGCTTTGTATCATAAAAAGAATGGCCAACGTAGATCTATACAAGTATCTTGTCTTAGGAGAGATAAATCCTACTTTTAAAAATCACTCTGATTCAAACAAAAATTCTCTGAAACTGACATTATCAAGAAACTTGATTTCTTGATTGACAACATATTTGTTACGTTTGGAGGACGTGTTTTCAACAAACAATCGGCATTCCCATGGAAACCAAATGTGCCCTCTTCTTGCCGACTTGTTCCTTTATTCATATGAGGCTGACTTCAGACAGGAACTTGTTAGGAAGAAAGAGAAGAAGCTAGCAGTGTCCTTTAACTTTACTTTCCGCTATATAAATAATGTTCTCTCACTATTGTATATTAAACATGGCCGTTATGGAATATCCGTTTCACAGAGGGAATGTTTACAGAATATGTAAATATGCTTGCGTAATGTTTGTGATATTGTTCGTATAATAATAATTGTAATATCTTCATATATATGGAGGAAATAAAGAGAATCAATCAATCAATCAACTGAGAATAACACGAATAGACAAAACTTCAAGGTTTATTAACAAAATCAATGCCTATATATTTTCTCGGACCTTTAAAGGAATATTATACCAGTGCTAGCAATATAGTATTTTTAATACAAAACAATTTGAACATGCAAATGGAAACTCCCTTTCAGTACATTGTTTTATAAACACGTAGTACAGAGCACAAATAAGATTTAACCCTTCTTTACGCAATTGTTCACGACCCTTTGTTCTTTTCAATTTTTCTGGATCCCTTACTGATTAAGCTTACTTAATATATGTTTATTTTCCTTCAGTTAAAACAATTTATTTAGATCATAGGGCAACTGTTGTATAATTTCTGTATGAAATTATTGAATTTATCATTTTATTATTTGAGAATGGTAAGATTAAGAAAGAAGATGATTTTAGAATTTGAGGCAACACGAAGTTCATGGTAACAAGTTAAGTTCAATGATTTTGAATTAAAGCATTCGTAATAACCAATTAATTTATGATAGGTTTTAATTGGCTCTTCTTATTTGGTAACTTACACTGCGTTCTAAGCGTTCAATGTTAATGAACACCAACTATATTCTGCTGAATGGGCCTCATTAACTATAAAACCGTCTACGACAGGAGATATATTTAATGATCAAATTTATTGGTTGCATTATGATCTGGTATATTTGATTATTGTTATAAAATATGAATTTGGTACGACTATGCAGGAATAAATAATATTTTCTTAAAAGATAGTTGCTGAATGCTTCATCCAATAGCGACATTTTGAAAATATCTTCAGTCTTTTCGCCCTACATCAAATTGTGTTTAGAATTAGTATCGACTGATAAATCGGTTTTGCCATTTACGGTGTACTTTTCTTTAATATTACCTGGGACTATTATACTAATAGAGTATAATAGTCCCAGATATTACAGATGGTATCTAAAATGTAAGCCTGTATTCAAATAGAAACAAAATCAACTTGACGTTAAATCTATTGGAACTTAGGAAACTAAGGAAAATGAACACAGTTTTTTTACGTTTCAAATATCCAGATCAATCATTATGATTTAAAATTCTTTGATTTTTATTATTCAGGATAAGTCTAACCATTGAGATATTTAATAAAAAGTAAGAAAATACCAAAGACAATTAAAACTACTTTCTTTAATGAAGGACAGACAGCAGCATGACCAAATGAAAGGAAACGAAAATAAAATCTACAGTCTACTAATATTACACTAAATACTTAAGATTATACAACTTTAATCTAGCTGAAAAAACCCAAGAAGAGCTCGATTGATGTCATAGATAAGAGGCAACAGAAGTTTACACACCTAAAAAAACTTAAAAATACGTTAGTCCATTTTGAATAGAAAACTAAGAGAACAAACCTTAGGAAATATCCTGTAATCGTTCGAGTTAAATGTACTACGTAAGAAGGGCCAAAGGAACATCACCGTCCAAAAGGAAAATTAGCGATCGGGAACGAAAATTCGTGTCTTTTGTCGTAATTTTGTTATATAGTTTCCTGTGAAACTGAAATATCCACCTCTAGAAAGGATCAGTACTGCTGTCTGTATTAGACTTATTTAAAGTAAGTTCCTTTGGGTAAATTTCCGCAATAAAATTAGAAAATTCTTGATTATTTAAAGCAAAAATGTCATCAAGGTAACAATATTGTCTTTAAATTTATCAATTAAATGTAACTTAGAAGGATCTTTACTGGGTTTGGCCATAAACTGTCCATAGGAATACCTACAACCTGTTGATAAACTTTATTGCCGAAACGTACATAGATGTTGTCAAGAAGAAAATTTAAAGCTTTAATCATCTCATCACAGATCCAGTAAGTATATCTAGCATATTTCCCGTTTTCATTACAGAAGAAGGCTTTATATGAGTTGCAGCAAATAAATCTGCAACCATATTTTCAAAGGAACATTTAAATTATATAAGAGAACTTCTGACTGATAAGATTATGTGGTAGTGTAGTGTACAGAGTCGAAAATCATAACTATCAACTGAATTGAACAGATCATCAAAAGCACGTAATTTATCCAAAACATCAAAAGATTTTGACACTCCAATAATAGTCAATTACTTTCATATGCTTTATTACAAAATTAATAACATCCTTTAATAGAAGTAAGGAACTAGTTAAACATAACATAAAGATTAGTAGTAGAACACTTACTAGAAGCTGAGGTAAAACAAAATTTGAACGTTTTTTTGTGTAGTTTAGGAGCCAATACATAGTAATTGGACTTTCAAATTTTCAGAGAAGGCCTTAAGCTGAGCTGTGGTAGTGACATGAATAATTACTATTTGACTTTCTGTGGAACGCACGGCCGTAAATATAATTGAATGTATAATTACATTTATAAGGACTTTCGTGTAGTATTGACGTCACACCACCACAACATTGTTGGCTGCTTTGTCGGCCGGTACGAACACTCAACGCTTTTCGAGTACTTCAATTTTGTTTTAAATCCTAGAAATGGGCGTATTTATTACTCTTTACTTATTCCTAAATTATTTTCGAAATGTGATATGCGAATATCAACAATATTCAGACATTTATTTAAATAGAAATCAAGTGACTTTTGTTAGATTTCTCCCGTTTATACCGATTTTTAAAAATCAGTTTGTTTTCGACTTATGAGTTTGAATATCCTCTAAGTATCTTCTTAGAAAGTATTAACTTACGACAAATAGATGAATTCAAGTTTCCTATTCTGAACTTCTCATCTGTAAAAGGTATTCAATATTCCAGTTGTAGTATATGTCGTCTATTCTCTACGATGTTCAACAATGTGCGTTTTCTTTCAGGATTTGCTAATATATCAATGATTGTTATAGTCATCTCTTCGAAAGTGTTACTGACCTCATTTTGATTGGTTCACCGTTACGGATAATCTGTGTTACAGACGTAGTCATGCAGATCTGAATTGTACTGCTTTTAATATTTTGTACGGCATTTAATGCACTCTTTGTGTACTAATCTGTCGATGAAACACGCCAAACACTAAACGAAAGAATGAATGACTACTAGTTTAATGTGAATGATCCTGATAACAATAAATTTCTTTATAAACACTTTAACCAGCCTTACCATTCCATTGTTTCGATGAAAATCAGGATTATACAGAAAACATATCATTTAACAAACCATATTGAGTACATAATATAGCTTACAAAGAGAAGATTTTGGATTCGAGAATTGGGAAAGCGATTCTTTACGGATTCAACGACAAAATTGATGATGTAGGTATTTTGTCAAGTCCAATAAACTCATCATAGATACAAGGGGACTCGATGGCCGAGTGGTCTAAGTAGTTAATACTGTAATCCCTAGCCAGTCAACACTGAGGTTGTGAGTTCGAACCCGCTTGTGCTGGTGCACTCGACTCAATCTTAATTGACTAGGATTGTCAGTTTTCCTATCGAAGGTCGGTGGTTTCTCCGGGCACTCCGGCTTCCTCCACCAATAAAACTTGCCGCCACGAAATAGCCCAAAAGCGGTGCTTAAAGTGGCGTTAAAACACCAAAATCAAAAATCAATCATCATAGATACGAGGATTGAAATTTTGTAGACCAGCCGCGCGTTTCATCTACAAAAGACTCATCAGTAACGCTCGAATCAAAATAGATAAAATGGCCCAATAAATTACGACCAAAAATGCAGAAAGGTTTTGCCAAATACAGCTACGGTCATTTATTCCTGGTGTAGAAAATCCTCAGTATTCGAAGGTGTAGTGATATCAACAAATTAGAATTATTTAACGCCTCTGTTCTGTTTAAAATATAAACCACCAGCAGTATCGCTTCGGGAATTCACTATGTTCGTTATAAATATATAAATGTTTTATACCATTATCAAAGCTCAATTCACTATTTCAAGGGACTCAAAACACTCCTGTTATGGATTAAAATTAACAAATTGGTTGCAACAGTTATAGACATTGATAACGACAGGCTATTCAGTCCCATGACAACTACTTCTAAAGATCAAGAAAACGTAGTTTTTTAATGTAGATTCGCTAATAAGGGTGGTTTGAACTCTATCAATATTAGCAATATTTTTCATCAAATATCTGTGCAGAAAAAATACCTTATTATTTCAAAGATAAAACTACAACTGTCATTTCATATACCTATACTAAGATTTCAACTACAAGAGGATATTTGAGACCTTCACCGTCACGGATGTAAAATCTTAATCTAACGATTGCTTTGTTCATCGTCCTCATACGAATATTGTCCCTCTTGTCATGTTATTACTGGAGACCTTGGCATTGTAAACAATGACCAACTAAGAGAGCTGTTAGCCAAAGGCCCGACATATTGATTTCCCAGCCTATCAACTGGAAGAAGGACTCCGGCTACTGATGGATGCAGTTTAGGATTATGCTAGAAAATGGGTAAAGCGCGAACCAGATGACACCATAACTGGACAATTTATCTGAATGGATCAAAGCTATAATTCGTTCATGCATTTAGAAGCACATTCAACATCTAAGACGTACAATGATAACACTGGGTTCTAACCCATTCAAGACCCCAGATGTTTTGGATGCTTAATCCTCTCTTGGCGACAAATATTGTGTTGTTTCAGAAGACAATGCCTCTAACAATATTGTTTATATATGCATAAACCGTTATTTGGAATGTCTAAGGAACTCGCAAAACTGGGAATCCCATACAGGTATCCCCTACATTATTTCACAAAAGAGGAGATTTTAGAAAATCACAAATATGTCCTTCATTCCTTGGGTATTAACATAAAACAGGACCATGAAAATCTCCCGTCTTCATACTGGATACCTAAACTTCACAAACATTGTAATAACGAACGATATAGATTGGAGTGTAACCTTTGAGGATTGGTATATGTCGGTGAAACGAAAGGAAGGCTAAATAAACGAATGTGCGGCCATAGATCAGTCATCAACAACAATGCAAGCGACATTGTTTATCAGCATTTTAACCAGCCTGATCGTTCAATCCTTTCTATGCAAGTTCGCATCATCGAAAAAATATACAACAGGACTAACAATCCTCATCTTGCAACACCTCTCCGTAGACAAAAGAAGACTAGTGGATTCGACAATTGGGAGCTGCGACACCATATGTTTGCAATGACAAAAAATGATGGTATAGGTATTTTATCTAGTCCTTCCTGTAGCTCGTTGAATGTGATGAATATTTTAACTCTACACCTTGACGTAGACGCAGTCATACTCATTGTCATTATACATCACATACTCTCCATGATGTCTCTATTAATGACCTGCTGTCATTTATACAGAAGCCGTTAGGTATTCGTCATATCGCACGAAGCTTTATTCATTACAAAACTTCATTCTTTGTACAACCTATGTTTGGAAACCACTGTTACAAACCCCATTCAAATCAATACAAACTTAAAGCTATCATCTCGGATATTGCAAGTCACAGACTTTTCAAACCAGTTCGCATTGGAAAAGATGAAAAGGAGAAAAGATCCTTTCTAAAACTTTCCTTTGCCAACAAAGGTCTCGATGCCATCAACTTGGGCAATATCCTTTATCATAAATCAGTTCACTCGAAAATACCTCCCTATTTTAAAGATCAGTCTGTACCTATAATTTGTTATACGTATACCAAACCAATTGCACTTAAATTTTCAGTTACAAACACGTGTTGCGTAATCTCAATATTGACGACTTCATGTCTAAACCTCCTGATTTCACCTGTGATATCGTGAGCCTAAATCCATCAATTGAAACACAACTTCAAAAGACTGATGGATTCAGTCAAGGATTATGCCAGGCAATGGGTTCAACGCGAGAAAGAAGACATAGATACTCTTTCCGAATGGATTAAAGCTGTGAGGTCGTTGATACAAATCAGAATTAAAAACTGAATGGGTCTTTGAATACCCATGCTACATCAACCTTTGAAGATCCAAATGTTGCAAAACACCTGTCTTACCTCCATGACATATATGTTGTTGTCCCCGCAGATAAAGCCCCAAACACCATCGTTTTGTGTGTACATCGCACAACATAAACTGCTTGATCAATGAATTAGGTATTGATAATTGACTTGGAAACTCATTATATACCCCATCGACACTTACCGAGGAGGAAATTCCGGATAATTATAGGTCTGTTTTATATGTTCCTTTGGAATTTCAATCCAAGATGACGAACTTGATCTTCCTTCACTCTATTGGAAACCTAAATTACACAATTGTCCTTAAAAACAACGTCATATGGCTTTGTCTTCAAAGTGCTCCACGAAACCTCTTTCTAAATTATTAACATCAATTTTATCAGCAATCAAAGCCGGGCTTCAACCTTATTGTGAAACTACATATTCTAGAGGTGGCGTAAATCAGATGCAAATATTACAAAGATCGTTTAGAGTACATACAATCTAAGTCTCTTTCATTTTGCAAAAGTATTAAAACATTTTACTTCTCTACTTTACACAAGTATTCCCCATTCCAAACTTAAAGACAAATTGAAAGAGTTGGTCCTGCTTTGTTTCATTAAAAGAATGGCCAACGTAGATACAAGTATCTTGTCTTAAGGAGGGATAAATCGTATTTGTAAAAATCACTCTGATTCAAAAAATATTCTCTAAAACTGACATTATCAAGAAGCTTGATTTCTTGATTGATAACATACTTGCTACGTTTGGAGGACGTGTTTTCAACAAACAATCGGTATTCCATGGGAACCAACTGTGCTCCTCTTGCCGAATTGTTCCTTTATTCATATGAGGCTGACTTCATACAGGAACTTCTTAGAAAGAAAGAAAAGAAGTTAGCAGTATCCTTTAACTTTACTACCCGCTATATAGATGATGTTCTCTCACTAAATAACTCACAATTTGGTGACTATGTTGAACGTATCTATCCCATCGAACTTGAGATAAAGGATACAACAGATACAGTTAAGTCTGCTTCATATCTTGACTTACATCTAGAAATTGACAATGAGGGACGGTTGAAAACAAAACTTTACGACAAAAGGGATGATTTCAGCTTCTTTCCATTTCTATGTAGCAACATTCCAGCAGCGCCTGCATACGGAGTATATATCTTGCAGTTGATGAGATATTCCAGGGCTTGTATTTCCTATCATAATTTCCTTGATAGAGGTTTGCTGCTCACAAGAAACTATCAACCAAGAGTTCAAAGTGGTGAAGTTGAAGTCATCCTTCGTAAATTTTACGGACGCCATCACGAGTTGGTTGACCATTATGGAATAGCCGTTTCATAGATGATAGCGGATATGTTCCAATTGTCGTAACTATAATCCAGCCCCCTTTCCCCGAATGTGACCTACCGAATTAGACTTACTACCAAGTTTGTACTATCATGAGCAACACGACGGATGCCACATGTGGAGCAGGATCTGTTTACCCTTCCGGAGCACCTGAGATAACCCCAGTTTTTGGTGGGGTTCGTGTTGCTCATTCTTTAGTTTTCTATGTTGTGTTTTGTGTAGTGTTGTTGTTCTGTTGGTCTTTTTTTTTTAGTCATGGCGTAGTCAGTGTATTTTTGACTTATGAGTTTGAATGTCCCTTTGGTATCTTTCCTCCTCTCTCATAAATAGTTTACTGTGCAGCATCACCACCGGATATAGATACCCCGAAGCAAAGAAACAATGATAGCAAAACGTATCTATTCTATTCCTCGTAGAGTAAAACTATTCGCTGTACAATTTATCTGCTTTATTTACATGTATTTCTCCGTGAAAACAATAGTTTCTTTCTAAATACAGTGTTGTTCAACCTAAGATATGATATAGCTTTGTTCTACGAAAACGTCAAACGAATAGTTGAAGGATAAATGTGTTTTAACAAGTTTGAACTCGTCATATGCTTCTTTAAACAGTACCATCCAGGTCCGATTCCGACAATTTGAAGAGAGAGAAAGTTAATTTAGGATCATAATCAGCTCTAAATAGTAGCTACATTATTAGGAATCAGTATCACAAAACTTTACTTGTCAGCAAATTGTAGAACATAATGAAAATAAGAAGAATTTGACCATACCTGACTTCATATTTGTTTTTTCCACCGCTTCGGGGTACCTATATCCGGTGGTGGTGCTACACTGTGTAGTTGGGTCGTCAAGATGTTCAACTAGACATACTGTAAAATGTGGAAGTTTAAAGTAAACGTGGCTAAAACGAAAATTGTCGTCTTCTCAAAGGGACGACAACAAAGTGAATTGAAATTTAAGTTTAATAACGAAGAAGTCGAAATAGTAAAAGAATTTAACTACTTGGGACTGGTCCTGAACAGGTCATGCTCCATAAACCAAGAAAAAAAAACAACTAAGCTATGTACAGTGTACTGAAAAAGGCAAAAACATTATCTGTCAATTAAATGTCAAATAGACCTTTTGATAAAATTATAAATATAAATAAGAAGATGTGGTATGAGTGCCAATGAGACAACTCTCCATCCAAGTCACAATTTATAAAAGTTAACAATTATAGGTCAAAGTACGGCCTTCAACACGGGCTGTGTAAAACAATTCAAACAAGAAAACCAAGCCCATTCTCCTTCATGATGCGAAGTATGGGCTATGTGAAAAAGATATCATTGAAAAGTTCATTTGAAATTCTTGAAACATCTTCTCCATATGAAAACAAGGACTCGAACCTAATTGTTTATGGGAAAATGGGCGTCACCCATTAAACCCATTAAACGATTAAAGTTAGAATTATTTCTTATTGGTGTAAGCTGGTTTCAACAACGATAAGCTGTCCAGCATAACTTACAGGCTAGCACGTCACTATTACACGACAAATAACCAAGAAATAAATTGGATGAAAAATTTAAATGGCATATTGAGTGAATGCGGTTTCTCAAAATTTCGAGTAACAGATCAATTTAAGCAAACATGGCTTTCGGAAATTCAAAACACCCCAAAATGTTTGAATTATGAAATCTTCAAGAAAGATTTAACATTTGAAGATTATTTACAAATACTTCCAAAATAAAGATGTTATAACTTTTGTAAATTCAAATCAGAGATAAGAGACGAAAATCATTATATTTTAGAACGTCCTGCACTGAAAAACAAAACGAAATTGTATTTACCCCATATTTTCATGTCACTCAAATGTATTAAAACTTGTGAAAATTTTAACACAAAGAAAAGTTCTCTTCTTAAAACAAATATAGGAAGATGTGGTATGAGTACCAATGAGACAACTCTCCATCCAAGTAACAATTTATAAAGGTAAACCATTATAGGTCAAGGTACGGCCTTCAACACGGAGCATTGGCTCACACCGAACAACAAGCTATAAAGGGCCTTAAAATTACTAGTGTAAAACCATTCAAACGGGAAAACCAACGGTCTAATCTATATAAAAACGAGAAAAGGAAACACGTATGAACTACATAAACAGACGACAACTACTGTACATCAGATTCCTGACTTAGGACAGGTGCAAACATTTGCAGCGGGATTAAACATTTTAATGGTACCAAACGTTCTCCTTTTTCTGAAACAATAGTATAACATCACAACATAGAAAGACACACTATAAAATATCAAAAACGTAAATTATCACACAATGAACGAATAAATTTGATCTGTGATACCTGAATGCAAATACATAGTTAATAAAAATTATAAGGAAAGAAAACTAATTAGATTAATAAACGAGAAAATCGGTCCTTCTGGCTAGACAACAGTATCATGTTGGTTTTTTTTTTTGTTTTTTGTTTTTGTTTTGTTTTTCATATTGTATCTCATACTACACCAATGTTAACTCACCTCTACCATACTATGTACTATTTGTATATTGTTTTGCAAGTCATTCTTTGTACCTTTGATTGTAATGATTTTCGAGAATAAAGTATTGTTGTTGTTACAGTAAAGGACAACCTTCGGAAATGTTGTGATGAGGAGTATTCAACCAACGGTGTCAATCAGATGTGGATCCTTAAACATTCTAAAGATCAACTGCACAATCTTCAATCACATTCTTTACAATTTTGCAGTCATAAAGCTGTTTCCACAAAAATGGAATTGTTTTAGGTTATGAACAATCTTACTTTGTAAATAACCGCACTGATTCTAAAAACAAACACACCGAAGATGATATCATCACAATATTGGACTCTTTGGTTGACAAAATGTTTGTTTGGTTTGGTGGATTGTCGGTATTAACATGGATACTTATTGTATACTTATTGTGCACATATACTGGTCGACTTCATTTTACCCATATGAAGCAGAATTCATACAAGATCGCATGAAAGACAAAGAAAAAAATCTTGCGAAGCTCATTAATTTTGCGTTCAGATATATTGGTGATGTACTGTCATTTCATAACTCGCATCTCATTCAGTTCTTGTATCACATATCTCCATGGAGATTGAGATTAAGGATACTACTGCAACTAGGAGGTATGCTTCATATCTTGATCTTTTACTCGATATTGATACAGATGAACAACCTTAAACAAAAATCTATGACAAACGTGATTACTTCAACTTCCCATTTATCAGCAGTAACACACCCTCTGCTCCACCGTATGGCGTTTATATACATTTGTATCTCAATTGCCTGAATTGATACGTTACGTTCGTGCATGTTCATGCTATGCGGACTTTGTTAACAGGGTATACTCCTTACACAAAACTGATCCAATAGAGTTATGAGGAGAACGACTGAAATCGACATTTTATAATCACCATTACGAATTGGTTGACCGATACATTATATCTGTGTCTCAACTCATTAGCGACATGTTTTCGCAGTCATTTGTAACATGCTGACTGAGTGTGGATTGGCATGGCGGGTGATGCATTCATAACAGGTGACGTTTACCAGATTGACGTAATCAGCATCGCTGCTTTTGGGGTTCATGCCATTCCTTCATATTTTGTATGATCAATCGATTTATGAGATTTGAACATCGGTAAACTACTGTTGCCTTTATTTATAGATGACTACAGATATATTCCAATCATTGCTTGTTACCTGCAATATCTCGATTGTTACATGTTAGGAACAACACGACGGGTTCTACTTTTGAATCAGAAACTACCTATTCTTAATTCATTTCAATCTTTTGTTGAGTTCGTGTTGCTCAATCTCTAGTTTTCTGTATAGTTCTTTTGTGGACTGTTGGATGTTGTTGCTTTTGTATATTTTGCCATGACTTTGTTTTATCCCCTGTTATCTTTTTGTCTCTTTTCCTTCAAAATGACAGAATAAAATCTCTTGTAAATTGCATAATTATATTTAGCTATGATTATAACTTATAAGAGTGACGACATGTATACATATTCGGATATTGATTTTTAACGAAATAAATCCATTTAGGATTATCTTTCACTTTAATCACCCATTTAAAGTAGTATTGCTTTTCTGAAAATGCATCAGACAGACTTTTAACTTCATTTGTTTAATTGATGGTATTGCCTGTCAATTCAATAAACAAGTTTTTTCTCCAAGATTGATGATGATAATGATATCAAAGACATTTACAATTCTATGTAAAGTACAGAATAATAGAGAAAAACCCAGTGGTAATTATTAGACCCACTTTCGGTTTATTCCTTGAAAATTTAATCTTTATAATGTACATGTTCACAAACTCTTTTGTCGTTTATACAAGCAGCATTATTTGCAAGAAAGACTATTTGTACATGTCAAACGGTAATGTAGACATCATTACATAAGGAATTTGGTTATTTGTTTATTAAATTCAAGATTTTAGATTTAACAAAGAAGAAAATTGTATGTTTATAGTAGTTTTCATTCAATGGAAGATTGACATAATCTTCTCAAAATGAATACAATAAAAATGCATTATCCTTAACATGTATGTCAAGCTATATAAATGATGTTCTCTCACTGAATAAGTCTGCTTCTTACCTTGACTTACATATAGAAATCGACTGAGTGTTGGGTGAGATGTAAACATCAATTTCCATTTTATGTAGCAATATCCTAGCAGCACCAATTCATGGAGTAAATAAACTCAACTGAATAAGACTCATGTATCCTTTAAAGAGGACTTGCTTACACTGACGCTGTAAAACCAATGGTTGTAAAGGCTAAAATTGAAGTCATCTCTTCGAAGTAACAGACGCCATCATAATTTGGTTGTTCTTTGAATATCTATTACTGATCACCACAATAGTGTGCCAGTAAAATTTGCGGAACCACAATATCGTCCATATCGTTAATTAATAGTGCCGCATGAGACATATCAGAGGATATTCAAATAACACGAGCAAAACGATGAATGTCATTTTCTTCGACTAAAGGTTTCTTATTGCCCCATAATATAGTCATACTGTTCATTAGGGTGCAAACTCTTCTTCTAAATATTAAGTTTCTACGGTTATATAAGTTAGCTTTCTTGTATTACAAATTGCTTGGATAATTGGTTAATTTCATAAATCAATGAGGATGGTTCATTTTTCAAATTATTTCAGCCCTCATCGTCGCGACATCGGAAAAAGTTTGTAATGCCACGATTAGTACTGAATAGCAATAGAATCCTCCAAAATATACGATGTTGAGCATGGTATTCAAATTTTTTTAAAGGAGAAGTAAAATTAGTCAAACAGATAAAACACTTTATAAGAAATTAAAAATCACAATAAAAATATGTAATTTGTGATGGTAAATATTACAAGGTTAACAATAGGAAGAATGTTTTAATGATAATTAAAGTACCTTGAAAACCTTATTGCGATTGAAACACTTACACAAAGATTTGTCAGCAAAACAAAATATTGCGCTCAGTAAAGTTAGAGAAATACCTTTAGAAACATACATACCAATACCTATTCTTAACATTAAGTACTAACAATGTAATAGATAAGATGTTATGGTGATTTAACATTAAAGTATGCTACAGATTTTAGTGAAAGCACCATCAGGCAAAAGTAGAAAATAAATACAGTTAACATTATTCATATCAAAATAAAAAGATCCTATTCACAAAATGTGTAAAATTCGACTAAAATGAACTTTTAAGGAGGTGGTTGCAATAAACCTGATTTTAGTACAATTATGACTCGTTCTATCAACTGACGACGAGAGTATGTCACAATTACAAGTAATAGACCAACCCTCTATAACTTGTTATATCATTTTTTTCCGTAAAAGCAGAGGTTATTTCAAAACCATACTAAAGTTTAATCGATCTCCCTTACATTTTGTCTTTTGTGTCCTATTTTCTTGACACTATCAGCCATCAAGTACTAAAATTAAACAGAGTTCTCTTTGCAGACATATGTAACGATAAAACAAACATGTTTCTGCTGCCATTTAACAAAATATTATTATTGTTTTGCATTTTAAACGACGAATAAGAGTTGTTCAAAACATTATTTCTTTGATATTTTGTTCAGCCTCAATTGCGCCATGCCGCATTTTCTTAGTAAGATTTAATGGACAGTCATGTGAATATACGGCAATTGCTGAAGGTACCGCTTTATGTGAAATAAGTGTAAAAATATAATCTCTTTCTATTTAATCTTGTATATGATATAAACATGTTAAGCTGCATCGGAAAAGCGGAAAATGAATTATTTACATATTTAACTTTTTGTATTTCAGGAAAACAAGCAAAACAGAAAAATATAAAGAAAATTCAAAAGTATCTTTTCTGTAGATATATTATGTTGACTTTTTAAATGAAAAGACATTTTCAGAAATTGTATATCTTTAGCTGTTTGCATTACTTAAATGTCGCATTCGATTTTGCTGCAAGATGTTGATTCCACTATTTAATTAAGAAGCAGAATACCCTTACTAACGTCAGGTCTCGCCTACATTTTTGTTTTCAATAAAATAAAAGATTGAAAATCAATCAGATTTATATATAACTACATGAATCGAATTCGCAGACATTTTATTCTGTTTATCATATATGAGGTCCAATAAAACCGCCGGATTAGCAATATATATAAGGGAGGTTCGCCATCAGCAAACAAATGTTGTTACAAGCAAGACAAAAAGAAAGATGACCTTTTACAACATTAAAAAGGAAAATTACTTAGAACATGGTTGTCAAATGGTTGTAAATGCGTTTACCATGCATACATTTTTAGCATGACGTGCTTCTGTGCGTAATAACGCATTTCATAGAAAACAGGTCTTCGGTCAACGCTCTTAAGTCCAATAGAGCTACAAAAAGAAACGCTTAATTCTAAAATATTTCATGTGAACGGTTATCTCATTCAAACTCATCCAATTTCCCTTTTAGCTTCAGACAAATAGACATTTGCAAATCATTATTCATATTCCTGTACTTCTTGAACTTCAAAGACGTCAACCCCAATACAATAAAAGCAAATATCATTTAGTCGAAGAAGCCATTCATATAATTCTACACTTTATGATGTGGTTACAAAAGTAGCGAGAAGGTCAATTTCATATGGTATATACAACTTAAATATAACGGATAATTTGCAACAACAAATTAGGTTATTGTATTTGAAGTAACGTATCTGGCATCCGTGAAAGATAATGACCTGAAACGCGTTTGATCACAATTCACAATACTATGTGGGTTTTGATCATTTCAGACAACAATATTCAATTATATTCAGAATAAAGATGAACAGTTTGTCGACAATAGTAACGCTGACAGAGCTCGATTAGAAATACTGCACAGAAAATAGATCTTTGTATTTCATAAATTGTACGATTAATTGTAAGTTATGGAAAATAAATCAAAAGCATGAACGGTTAGGTTGCAATACTAATGGTAATGACACTAGTACTTGATATATACTTTATGGAACATCTACGCAACGGGAGATCTGATGATTTCTTCAAATTAGAAAAATCAAGGAAAAATACTCTCCCAGGAGACAGAATCGTAAAAGGATAAACCCTCCAAACCGTCCATTGGGAAAGCTAGTAAAAGTTTTACCATCTCGAATATACAAATGAGTGCACAAAGAAAAGCGCATAGAAGATAGAGTTGATAAAACAAAATGAGTAACCTCCATCGAGAATGTTGCTCAAATTGACTTCGTTTCTTTATGTACAAATCTGCAAACCATGATCTAAATGTGATCATAAAATTGATGTGCGAGTGACATTTTAATGTTTTTAAAACAATCTAGAACGATTGAATCTCTGCACCAGCCAGGAAGATACTGCTATAATTTACTATCTGTAAAATCTGCAAAAATACTCTAAATATTTACACATAGAGATAATGAGATACATATCTTCAATGCATATAAAACAATTACGAAAGTTTGAAGACTCTGGGTTGAAATTGCAGGAGTTGATTACACGAAAACGGGTACTTTAATTTCCCTGAGTGCATCCGCCTGTCGGACATTCACCATACTATAAGCCGGATTAATAATGTAGAAAAAGGAAAATGTTGCACCCCACCACCCCTTATCCCAAATAAGTTGTGGCGCAAATGAATTCATGTTTGGTGCAAATAGATATCGGCCGATATATTGATCCATTCGCAATTCAATTTTATCCTTCTAGGTCATTTGTATGTTTGAAACTAATTAAGGTTCACATTAAAGAAAAGAGATGGTCAATAAGGAAATAATCAAGCAGGATTTTAATCAAAGTTTCCAATTGGGTTTTCATGAGTTGATCAATTATATCAGCATTTCACACAAAAGGAATGATGCAATTTAAAACATTCATTAAATGAGACCTGCAAAGAAGAGGACATGATATTAATCAAAGTACTTTATAAGACAACTTGCAGGATAGACTGTATATACATGCAAATGGAATATACATCAACGAGACACCAAAGATAAGTCATTGCTTATACATGTATCATAAAAGCAAAATTTATATTTCCCAAAGATGCTCACAAATGAAAATACTGTTTAACACCCGATCAACATTAAATAGAATAGTGTGTAGATGGTCTACAAATTATCAATCCAGTAAATTTTAAAACATTTCCATTTTCAGTTTCAATGAAGAGGATTTTGAAAATTAGCAAATCAGAATCAAGGATTGTTTTCGATTAAATTCATGTGAGGATCGTTCGTAAAGGACCTTCAATACATCATTCTTTCCATATTTGGTTAATGTTGGGTATGTAATTTCAAAAATAATTTGACTAATCAGAATCAAATAATGCCTCTGGCCGCTTGTTTGATCTGAACCAGAGACAATTGTATTATATGTCTCTGATTGGAACCAAATGACAATCGTTTAAAAAAAAACTTCCATAATTATTTCTGCCAAATGTGGTTAAAATTGGCCAAATGTTTTAGAAAGAAAATGAACATATAAAAGTTTACGAACGACGGCGACGAGCTTTAATTAAGTGATTGCAATACCTCACATTACCTTTCAGACCAGGTCAGCTACAAATGATTGACTTCGGCTCGTCGGTATTCATTATAGCCGCCGACCTGTCTTGCTGACAAGTTATTTTAGAATAATATACAGAAACTTATTAAAACGTATTTGACAATGCATGCTCAAAGACTCACGATTTGTGATTAGATTGGATATCATTAGAGTACTGAATCAACACTATGTTGATGGATTATTATACGAGTCAAAGAATGTAAAATTGATAGAAAATTTATCAAACCAGTGAATAATGCAATCACCGAAAATGATATTCCAGAAATACCATTACATCTAGTGAACCAGAAAGTAAAACATTAAAATATTTTGCAAATAAATCAATTCTGCCACTTTGACTATCACATTCTGTTGTTTTGGAAAAACCATCAGGCTGCCGTTTTGGTTCACCTATTCATATTCACCAATGAGGATACAATCGCTTGCCATGAGAAATATCGTATATCCGGAGATAACTGTTTCGATGGAATCTAGTTTTAAAAAGAGGAAATTCCATCATTGAACAATCATTTCTTTTTCGGAACAAGTAGTTTTAATATTCATGGCCTGAACAATTTATCAAAACTTGGCGGACTGTTTAATTTGTTATTAAATGAAGTCACGTATTTAGTCAATAACGGTGGTGATTGAAATATCAACCAATATCGATCGAAACTGAATACGGCAACACCATTGGATTCTTTCTTCAGCATACAGTTTGGAAAATTGATGATGAAAGAAAACATAAATGTTTAGTTAAAAGAATATAAAACTATATATTTTAAGTGTACAGTATTCAAATAATTTGCCGACATAATTAACATTCAGGGATATCTTATTCCTTCTGCTGACATTTTATGGAAGAATTGCGTTTTAGATATCTAATTAATAGCATCGATTGATCGAACGAGAACTGTATGACTCATTCTAAGAAGTAAACAAGGAATTCTGAAAATCTGCTATAAGGTAAGGATGGAAAATTTCCAAAATTATATTACAAAATAAAATAAAACAACAAAGGCGGAGATATGAAAAGGACCATGATTATTTGGTTCCTGAAATACCCAAAATATTGAAGTCCTTTAAACATGTCAAAGGTATGATAGTTCTACTGATAAATGAATAAAATGATATTATCTAGCCACTTCAGTCCAGAATAGTCAGTCGTGTTGTCACTATGAGCTCATAGATATATTAAAATTGACGTATAACTTGATCTAAAACGCCAGTCACACGAATGTTTTTGTTCAAGTAGATATCAGCCAAGGCCTTATTCAAGCAGATATTTTACCAAAATTAACTTCTTTTATCTGGTAGCAACATGTGTATTAACCAAAGCCTGGTCTCATATATAAATATAAACGAGAAGATCTCAGAATGCAGTTTTATATGAAACGCAAAAACCTCTGTTTGGAGTCATTAAGCAACTTCATAGGCTTAGACACTCATCATTATTATTCATAAATATAAATACTAATATTTTACAGACAAATGTCTTGTGAATATATGAAGGATGTTACATAAATGATTTTTAATATATGTATGGTACAATTCCTCCCCGAAAAAAAAAAAAAATGGAAAAAATGAAAAAGAAAGAACCTCCAAAAGTTCATATTCTGTGAACGAGATATAAAAATTCCACTTTTGTGTTCACTTATTTCACAGCTGTCCTTATTTCACAAAAGTCCATTTTGTTCACGTCTGCGGATGAGTGATAAATAAATCTTATCATAAAATAATACCTATCACACCATATTGCTGCATTATTTTTTACTTATGGTTGCGTTATATTTCACTAATATTGAGATCCAGTTCTACGTCATAGAAAATAACAAACAAGCTGTCCTTATTTCAGACAAGTCATTTCCATAATTCGTATTACTAAGTTTACCGAAGTTGTGCGGAAGAAATTTATATTTCTGCAAAATGATGAAAAGTACAAGACTTTGTAAAGCGTGCATCCCTCGAAGCATGTCGAATAACACATTAAAAACCGAACACTCAATGTGTAAATCAGTTGTCAGTAATCCAGGAAATTCTAGTATCCTTTCGTTCTTAATTTTAATATAGATAACCGTCGAACGTTTGAGTTGAATGCTTTAGGGTCCTCTCAAAATATTAAGAGTTGACTAGTTGCTATGTTTTGGCAACTGAACAATAACTTAACGGAATACTTCAATCAGTGTTTAGTCTAGTTGCGACTAAGTTATTGTTTTCTGTGTATACCTGTTTTTTTCGGAGGAGTCGCTGCTTAATATGGATTTGTATCAGTATTTTTGGTGATTTCTTTTACCTTTTCATGTATTTTGAAAAACTGGGCACAATATCATTTTAATGACTTGATAATGTACCACAAGATTAAAAGATCCTATAGACTTTGAGGTCCACTAGGTCAGAAGTCAAACTTACATCTGAAATTACTGAATTTGGGCAAAATTTTGATTTCAAATTGATATCTTCTGATCAAGACGTTCAATACAATCAAGCTTAGTTGGTTAATGCCCCATTTAATGAAAACAACCCTTGTTTATGTTAAGGTCACTTTATAAAAGGCCAAGGTCACAACATCGATTAATATGTCAACGTATATTTGTTCCTTCTGACAGAAGAGGGACAAAAGATACCAGAGGACAGTCATACTCATAGATTGAAAATAAACTGACAACGCCATGGCTAAAAATAAAAGACAAACAGACAAATAATAGTACAGAAGACACAACATAGAAGTTTCTCTGGAAACTTTGTTATAAACAATGCTATAATACCTGTTCCTATTGGCACACATATCCTTTACTCGTTAGTCCTTTAAAACAAATATTGTCATATTTCTTCCATTGGAAATAATATTCCTTGATATTTCTTTCATTTGGAACTTATATTATAAAGGAACTTCTATTGCATATCAAATTTTGCAAATTACGGTTTCTATTTAAGTTTTTGTTGATAGGTCAAAGTTCAAGGTCACAGTTCATATAAAATAAACTGAATTTTGGAAAAGTTTCGAATCTAAACTATATATTTTCAAGATGACATCGTTAGATTAATATATCTAACCTTCAACAACATTACCTAAGGAATGCACTTTGGAATGAGCAAGACCTTATTGATATTTGGATTTGTAGGTCAAAGGTCAAGGTAAAGTTCATATCCAAAGGCTTGACGTTTAGGAAAAGTTTTTAGATAATTTCCTTTTAGCCATATGTCAGCTCGTTACCAATCTTTCATGGATACTACGCCTTTTGGGTTAAAAGACTCTTTTTGTTTTGACTAATTCAAAGGTAAAGGCACACATCAATTGATAAACTAAAATATGGGCAAAATTTTGGTTTCAGTATAATGTCTTATCAATTATGTAAAATCATAACATGAAGGTCATGGTCATTATACCAGCCGACTTAACAGTCACCAAAATTAATCAAAATCAGAACGGACAAAAATCGGTTTCTTCTAATACAAATCCAAAAGGATTGCAATTTGACTTACGTACAAATGGTGCTTTTGTGATTTTTTTATTATCTCAAAATCGCTTTCTCATTGCAATCTTTCATTTAATCTTTCAAAACCTCTTGAACGAATCAAGAAACCAGGGATCTTTAGTTCGATGGTTGCCTTCCGGTTCATTCTTTGGTTTTAAATATTGTTTGCTTCTAAATTTTGAGGAAAAAAAACCCCAAAAATCAAATTCGTGTTTCAAATAAAGCGCAATTTTGTTCCTGTTAGTTAAAAGAAGATAGTGGGTGTATTAGCATCAACTAGTCTCAATTTACTTCTTATCACTCTGTAAGTTACAAAGTAAAATCATCCTTTTAATTTTGAGTGGGGTCTCAGTGGCCGATTGCTCTAAGTAGTTCATATACTGTATAACTGGGCTATCAACACTATGATTGTGAGTTTGAACCCCGCAAGTGACAAGTGCGTTCGACCCAAATCTAAATTGACTTGTGGATTGCCAGCTTTCCTGCCGAAAGTATGTGGTTCTCCACCAATAAAAACTGGTCGCCATGATATAGCCAATAGTGCTGAAAGTGGCGTTAAAACCAACAATCATTCAATCAATCAATTTTGATGTGTTTGTCGTTTCACGTGATTTTTATACAAAATTAAAATTTAAGACTGTACATCATTTTCTTAAAACTAAGAAGACAGGCATTTTAATTTTGTAATTCTCAATATAATAAAACAAATGATAATGATTATTACGAGACATTTCAATATCGGACTACTTAAGGTCATTAAACACGAGGACATTTATGAGTTTATGAATAGTTCTAGGACCGAATTATTTTGATTTGATTTAACCTGCACTGTTCAAACATTTTGATAAACGGAAGGGTCAAGTTTGAATCAAGATAGTCACACAATTTGTGTATTATAGCCCTTTAAACAGGAAGAGGGCAGAAACAGATTTTGCACGCGCGAGCCTTCTCATTTAAATTTCATAGGATATCAGTCCCCATAATATAAAGATAAAAGATATTTTATTACTATTTAAGGGTATGAGACCGTTGGTTTGTTGGAGCTGTTCTATGTAAGCAATTAGCAAAGGAAAAATAAAGGAACACAAACAAAAATGTGACAAAGTGTTATTTTTGCCTTTTCTCGCAATAATGCTTACTTCTCACCTTTCAGTTTTGGTAACAGTATTCTGTATAAATTATATACACAGAAACAAAACTTCCCGTCAAATGCATGGCAGAAACGAGAATGTTCAAAAATCCCTTGAAAGATGAAAACCCATACGCACCCACACACACAGAATCTATTTCAATCTGTGAATCTATTATCGATTTTTGTAAAGCTTTCTTGTAGTGTAATCTATCTGAAATAGTTGTTAAAGTAAATCACAATATGCTAAATCTAAAATCTATAAAGAACTGATCTGAAAATGAAATAAAGAAAAGAATTGTTGAATACAAATTAGGAAAAAATTGATCGAAAATGTATTTTGCCGGTCTGGCTTTTATATCCATAAAATGTCAAGACAAAACATCTTATAACTTTTACACTTGGCAATCTGAAGTGAAATTCAATTATCAATTACAAGAAATGCAACCTGACAACATTAGCCTTTTATGGAAATAAACCATTAAAATTGTCACATATGAAATCAAAGACTTTACCAATTAATGATATTTAATTAAGGCTTCGTTAAAGTCCAACACCGCCAGCAATACTGACATTTTCAGAAACGCCTTCAATGAAATCTAACCGAGAAATACATATTGCACGATTTTGAAGTCACTTTTAAAGTATTTATTTCATATTCAAAGAGCAGTTAATAGCCAAGCGTCAATTAGACAGAATTAATCTGTATTCGTTGACAAAACGAGATACATCTTATTCAATGAAAACACTACAAAAAGAAGGTTGAAGAATGTCAGATGTGTATAGTATTGATCCAATAGTTGCAAACATAAGGCATTCCTCCAAAATTTTAGGCAAAGTGATATTAACATATAAATATGAGCATATCTGTGTATAGTCGGAGATTTACACTCTCTAATATTGAAAACTGTATATTTCCTTAGTTGTCTTTGATTGTTTATGTCGTTGGGTTGCTTTTGACAATCAACAATATTTGTTTATATATAGATATAACCAAATCAATGTATCAGATTTTATTGTACAATTGTAATGTATTTTCTGTTCTTAAGTTGCTCAAAATAATAAAGTGATGATTGATTACATAATTATGTCCAATACAAGGAATCTCGAAAATGGTTGTGACCGCCTCTCTATGTTAATTTCTAAAAGGAAAGAATAATGTAATCTCTTGTCATGAAAGGAAATAATCAAAACAATTACCATCACAATTTGCTGTTGATGGTAGATTTTGACAGTCTTTGTTTAATTCATTCGCTACTTTGATAGATTATTGGTCTTTTTTCTTGAAGACTGTACGTTGACCTCTACATGTATTTTGTTGTGTCCATGTTGCTGGGTTGCTGTGTCGTTTACATATATACAATAGCTCGTTTTATTCATTACACAATAGTGTTAGAATACCATATGTGCATTTTAATCATATCAGCCTTTTGCTTGGAAAATTTGATGCCCTTAGATTTGAGTAAAGCTCTGAAATGTGACGGAATAATCGATTGAAAGTTATACTACTGGAAGAGATACGTATTGATCAGTTGTAAAAGTCAATTACCCTATTATGCTTTTATGAAAACGAGAAAATAAGCACATAGAAGTCATCTTTGATAAAACAACCAGTGATTTTCCGTATCCTTGTTTCTAAGGGTTTTATGAATTTAATTACTTTTATGAATCAGTATTAAATCTTATTGTAAACATATGGGTACAGCTTTTGGGTTTTGTATCATGATCTGAATGTAACTACATTTTCCTGTACACTTCTCCTGTTATTGAGTACCACGATGACGATATTAAGGCGCCATTTTGGTTTACCTAAAGGATTGACTGGTTTAAAGAAACGAGGTTAATCCTGGACTTATCCCGTCTGGCAGTAAAACCCAAGTTAAAGTGGGGCTTCCGTTTCGCTGTGCGAGATGTAAATTCGCAGACACGTAAACTGTTTATTTAAACTCGTAAGAAATAAGAACTGCATGAAATATTAGCAACTGAACATTAAGCAAACAGCTGTTTTGTGGGGGTTTTAAAGCCGGTTCCTTACTCATGGATTTTTGTGGGAACATGTGTATGTCAAAACGGTATATCATTACTATGCACATTAATAAATGTACGCTACATTTGGCCAAAATTGATCGAAAAGTGATTGCGTCATTATTTTGGTACTTTTAAACGATGCATTATATGAACAAATTAAAAAAAAAAAGAAAAGAAAAACGGTTTTGATTCCAACGATTCGAAGCAGATTCTTTTGTATCACCCTTTTACATTTTTTTTTATTTTTTCAGTGCTGGATCGACAATAGACTTCAAAATTTTTAAAATGGATTAGGTCATATTTGCAAACAGATCAATACAGTTGATGAAATGTTCTAATCCATGCGGATTTAAACAGTTCTAGATTACCTTTTTAGATAAAACCAAAAAGGAAGCAAGTCATTAAAGATATCAATTT